>JAHZNK010000606.1:0-19122 GCA_027744615.1 Lepidocyrtus cf. nigrosetosus NNG-2020 | reverse complement strand
TTTCAAACATACTTCTCAACCTTGTTTTGTGCTTTATTATTCATGATCTTGTGAAGGGGCTCTACAATTGTTAAATCACATAAAAGAGGCTTGTTTATTGTTATATCAAATATTTTACATACAAATCTAATAACAACAAAATGCGTATAAACGATACGTAGTGCAAATGAGAAACAAAATAGTCGATAGTTACACTATACTTTGCTTGCAGCAAGTGAATAAACTTTCTACACTATCGTGGTTTACAGCTTGCAAAGACTTAACAGAGAAAAGAACTTGGTTTCAGAACTTCCAGAGAAAGTTTTTCAAATACTTTATGGGGCAACATCATTTAGAATAAGGATTCTATAGCATTGTATTCAAAACAGACTGAAACACAATTCGACATTCAAGTTCAGACGTTGGCTTTGTGTAACAGAAATCAGAATAAAGGATGATCTTCTAACGAACGCTTGACGTGTTTTATGGGATTCACCAAAAACTCAAAGTCCCGCACCCGGGGTTATCCCGTTTTTTAAGGAAGGAAAATACAAAAAACGACTTGCGATGGGGTTTTGGAGCTGTGTGCTACAATGAAGTGGAGTCGTGTGATGAAAATGTTAGAAGAGCAGCGGGGGGTTGCTGAAAACTCTAAGCTCGGTGAACCAGCTTACATTGTGAATTTTTCTATGCAGAAGTGGTTGTATTACAACAAAAAACATTTCATTAATAACATGGCAATCTATTGATGATGTGATGATCGGATTCTAAAAAAAATCCCACGAGAGAAATTTTTGTGTGAAGTTTTGTTGGTTGAACATCATCATTGTGATTCTGTAAATCTTTGATATTGCTGTAATGGTTATATTCTTCGATAATATTAGAAGCTTCATTCAATGGAACGTATGTATGGGGCAAACTGATACTGGCTACCTTTTAATTCTAGAAAAATTCTTTTTTTAAAAATATAACAAGGATTTCAACACCAAGTCTGATTAATCTAAAAAATTATAATTTTCTGGTTTAGGAATTTTATGCACACTAATTTTTTCTTGGTTGAAGAATGGTTTAAGAAAACAAAATAATTTTTAGCAATAAATACTTACATTAAAATATTTTTCGGAGGGAATGCTAGTAGCATCGTAATATCAACTCCTTTATATTCATTCGTGTTATTATTCGTGCCAACTAATTTTTTCTTGGAAATTCTATTCAGTTCTGCTGTATTTACGGTCCCTGACGTTAAAATTTTTTGTCCAGCTCAATCAACTTTAAAATACTTGTTGAAGTTTTATCGCACAACAAATTTATGTAGAGCAAATTTAAACATTTTTAGCAAACTTTATTGAATTACAAGCTTTGTCAGCTTATTCAAATAATGTCAGTCTCATAACATCATGTTTGTGCATATTGTATACTAGTTGGTGCATGTCAAGTAGTATTTATAATGATTTGAACATGACGTAAGAACAAGGAAATATTATTTCAATGGACACGTGACCATTTTGTTCTGAAAACCCAAACCTTGTATTAATGAGACAAGCGTATTATAGGAAGGAGGAGAAATCGGAAACCATGATGAGCACGTTTTCACTCAGTTTCCGCACACGGCACGGTATCATACTGTACAGCAATGCACAAAAGGTTTCAAACCCACCCCGACCCACTGCTGGTGCGGAGTGTGGTAAAATTAGTGAACATAAAATTCCTAAACCAGAAAATTATATTTTTTAGATTAATCATATTTGGTGTTGAAACCCTTGTTACATTTTAAAAAATAAATTTTTCTAGAATTAAAAGGTAGCCAGTATCATTTTGCCCCATACATACGTTCCATTGAATGAAGCTTCTAATATTATCGAAGAATATAACCATTGCGGAGTGTGGTAAAAAGTATTTCTATTGTACTCACCTCCAGTTCTAGGAAAGGGAACTTTGTTGGAGGAGCAACGTTGATGAGAGACCAACTTTTTATCACTTTTAATACAAATCTAAATAAGTAATAAAAATGTTTGGTTTTTTAATGTAGACAATACAGTTTGTCAAGTATATAAATACCGGATCATTACTGCCTCTGTCCAGAATCGGATTGTTTTCAGATTTTGGAGCAAGTACAAACTATTCTTTATTATTTTATCCCCCGAGTTTATTACATCTTCCTATACAAAAAGAAAACAATGGGCACACGTTTTCTACATGATATTATTTGTAGGACTTATGACCCAAAATGTGTGTTAAATTTCCCCTAAACTTTCGCCATGTAGCTTTCCTTTCCTATCGATGGAGCGAACGACTTTTGATTTTCCCAGGAGTGCTTTATGTCATATGAAAGGAAAAACTCCAGAACATTACAAGAACTCTTGACTCAACTTCGATGAAAAAATGCAGTACGGCACATTTAATAGAAATCAGAAGTTTGAGGATTTCCATGAAA
Source organism: Lepidocyrtus cf. nigrosetosus NNG-2020 (assembly GCA_027744615.1). Taxonomy (NCBI): domain Eukaryota; kingdom Metazoa; phylum Arthropoda; class Collembola; order Entomobryomorpha; family Entomobryidae; genus Lepidocyrtus; species Lepidocyrtus cf. nigrosetosus NNG-2020. The sequence continues at coordinate 16,709 of JAHZNK010000606.1, read as the reverse complement.
TTCGAGATGCATAGAAAACTTTGTTGAACAAATTTAGATTTTCGCTAAAGTTTCATCTAAAAATGATTTTACTCCCTCATTAATTATAAGTCCTCCAGCTACGAAATAATCTGACAAAGCTTTAGTGAAAGCCTAACAGTCTATTTTCAACCCAAAAACTAAAAATGTTTATGGTACGAATATGAATTAATACTTGCAAACTCCACTTTGTATGACTTTGAAAAATTGTATCCCTTTGCCACTAGCTGGTTATGGTTCTTTGCGCAAGAAAACCAACTAGGAGAAAAAATATCACTGATTTTTCTTAAATCCGGTTTTTTCTTCATATTTAATGATAACCGCGGGGATGTGTTTTTTCATAATCTGATAAAAATTTTATTTACACCGTTATGCTTTCGATTACTCTTTTTATGGATTTTTTGGGGTTTCTCAAAGAATGAAATTCCCTGAGAAAGCCTAATTATGTTTTTTAAATGAATGAAAAGTCTTGAGTAAAATATTTATATTTCAGCAAGATCACTAGCTCAGAAAGAACAGCAGATTTTTCTGAATTACCACCTTTGTTTTTGTTCTTGAATATTGAAGATTTAAAATACGAGAAGTGAAAAGCATAAGCGTAACATAATCATTTACTTTTAGATAAGTTGAGCATCATTCGTCCAAGAAAAAAAACATGTGGTTCCACTTTAAAAGTCAGTCAACAGTTTTTACTACCCATGTCTCATCTATATCATTTTCTGTTTTCTGACCTCCTTTCAGACGTTTCCGGTGGAGTCTCAAAATGCATGTTGCACAAGATACATTTGACTCTTTTCCCCTAGTTTTGACATTCACATGTGAGGTCTAACGATAAGTTTGGTTACGCTTCTTCATATTGGTTTTAATTAAATATGTCATCCAAAACTTTTAAATGCTTATATTTATGTGATCACACCAATGCTGGTGCGTTTGGTTAAAAATTTATTTGAAGAAAGATTGTTGCCGTAATAGATTGATTGTTACAGCTAAAAGTATGCTGTCAGATGACTTCATTTTGGCAAAAAAATTGCATGATTAGATATTAAAATGACTTAAGCAGTTTTTAACCGTTTAACTTATTAAAAACGACATAGGCCAAGTACATAAGTATTTATCCATTGTTTTGACTTTTAACGAACATGCGAAATAAGGTGTAAACAAAAAACCAGTGATGGCCACATCCAGTAATGTAAATTCATTATCATCACGCAAACCAACTTGACATGATAATAATATTCATTGTTCTGCAATCATCAACAACTCATATTTTACATCCTTTCTCTAATCCCTTTACTTTAAATTGTATATCATTTTAATCTTATTCATTTACATCACTCAGAAATAACGGTTAGAAATGGAAACTGATAGAAGTTTTTTTCTGTTTTAATTTACAATACAAAGTTTTAAATTGCGTTTAAACATCTATTGGAGAAAGTTGCTTTCCTTAAATCTAGCTGATTTTCCTAAAAAAAAGTATTATCAACTGGTTGGAATTTATTCACTGAAAATGTATAAAGGAGAAATATTCTTGAAAATTAAAGAAAACTAACTGGACACAATATTGTGAAATTTTCGGTATCAAATTGTATACAGAAAAGTGAAATATAATAAGAATTGTGTGGAATCAGAATCCCATTTCATTGTATTCTCCTCAGATAAACTCTTAGCATATTGGAAAGAAACATGAGAGCAAAACTTGAGCTTTCCTACATTCTAGTATTTGGAAAAGACTTGCAAGGTGGAATATATCATATTATTATTTATAATAAATTATAGTATATGGTGGCTTTGCCGAACTTCGCTCTAGATGATGGCATTGTCTACAGGAGGAAGAAACATTTTTCTCCCTAACTATCAACATTGACCTGAAAGAACGGGATGGCATGTCATCCTCATCATCGTGATGGTGTTCAAAAGCCTCCTTTCAAATATACTCCACTCCATAGATGCTTGTCAAAAAAAGAAAACAATTCTATTTTCCTTGCGTTCTTGAACTGACTTGGCTTTGGTGTGTGTGCGATGAGCTGATGCTCTTTCCTTCCTTCTTTCTAGCCCCCATCGCCACTAATGAAGGGTTGCCCCTGGCAACTCTTCGTTTCCTTCTCCTGCTTTTTAAAACCATAATACGATACCACTGCTGCTACGTAGTATACGAAGGAGATGATAATCATCATCGTCATCGTCAACATTGCCACCACCAATATAACAACATGCTACCATGATCGCCAATGAAAAATGCTGTGAAGACAAGAAAGGAGCGACAAGGAGGATAGCACGGGTCTTTCTTTCCCTCCTTGTCTGAATAAAAATCTTGCCTAGAGATTTGTCAGAAAATTTCACCATTTTCTCGCCTGAAATATGGTATAAAGACTAGTCTTAAGTATTTGTAGTAGGCTTTCCCCAAAGCCGAATCAGAGTTTTATTTTTTTCTGCAACGGTTTGACTAGAAGTGATGGAAAGACGTATTCCCTTGTGAGATTATGTGTGCTTTCAAAAACTTTTTATTTTAAAAATGTAAAAAAATCAACAGAAATGAAAGAACAATACCGATTACGTTAATGCTCATCAATTATTTCAATTGTTTGTCTTTCGATAAATTGCTTTGAGCCAAGTCTATTGATTGTTCAGTTAACAAGAAAATAAATGATTCTTTGATAATTCTTATCAAATAATGATTCAGCAAAACCAACATTTAATTTGACATAGGTATATAAAATCGAAACCGTGCAGATTTTTGTCATTTTTTAAAATTTTACTAAAACGAGTATGATCTAACAGTGACATTTTAAATAATAATGATGTTGTTTGAAAGGTTTTGCAATATGGACTAGATATTATCGAGTATTGATTCACAAAAACTCCAATTTTGCATAAACTGAAACCATTTTCTTGAAAAATAAGGAGTCGTATTTCTTGAGAAACGGGAAAGTATAAAGAAATCACATTTGTTTACCAAAATATTGTAGAAAAGAAATCCAGATCTACACTGTGATAAACTTAATATTCATCATAATTTCTGCATAAGCTTGGTGGTCCGCTTCCTCAGGATATCATTGATTATCGTGATAACTGATATAAGTGTTTGGTAAGAGTAAAGTTTATGGGAAAACATGTGGTCAGCTATGCAGTTACATTAGATTACCAAATTATGCATGTTATGACCATTATTTTTTTGCCCATAGGATCATAATGGCACATATCATTTTACAAATATCTGAGAACCTTTGAATTTTCAATTGATGAGAAGACTAGTTTCCTTTTTCTACAATTTATTATTTACAACCCGGTGGTCATCAAGATAAAGAAAAAAGAAGCTGATCAGCAATGATAAAATATTATATTGTTGTTTGTGTGGCTTCTTCAAATGCCTTACTGGTCACTATCTATAACCGCCACCATCAACATCATATCATCAAAATCAAAAAGATTTATAGTGACAAGGATCCCACCACATAGCCACATAGCATTCCGCAATAGGCACTCTAACAATCTGACGACGACCATCCAAAATAATAAGCAAAATATTGCTGTGAATGATATGTGACTGACAACTATGCGTTTTGTTATTTAACAATCATTATTATTAGTTTTCATGCAAGTTTCAGAACAAGAACCCCAAATCATTAGTTAGCATTATACTCATTGTATTTTCAGGAGAAATGTATCGCTTAAAACAATGCCGTAAATAATCTGGGTACCTATTCATTGGAGTGTCTGTTCCTAACTACAAAGAAGACTTGCTGAATTCCATCTTTATGCAAACTAAAAGAAAACTTTTTTGTTTGCGATAACGATGAACAACATACCATAGTAATAATGTAGATACGATTGGATACGATGGGGCAACATTTTGAAAAAACAGTCGGATTGAGATTGACTTTGCATAAAGAAAGAGCAGTTCTACTAGCATGCTCCTTCCCTTTGAGTACTAAATATTTATGTAATGTTATCCTCCACCGACGTGACTATAAAAAGTTTCATCATTTTCCTAAATAAACGCCGGTTTGACTCCAATCACACGATTAGAGTACTGCAAAACAAGCGTGGATAGCTATCATGAGCGCTCATTCGTGCCTGCCAGCTGTAAGCTAATTGGACGGAGAGTTTGGAATACATGAGAGATTTATGGAATTTTAAAATTCTTGTTAGTATATATATAGCTAGCTTTCCCCTACTCCTTTTATAGTCTTACAAGTTTGTTCATTTTTATTAGTGTTTACTTTAACAAGGAATATTTTATTGCTTACCTAAATTTTGAGTTAAATGTTGCATGGCTGGAGGAGTGGTAGCACCCAGTTCAATGATAGAATTCAAGCTGCTATCATCCGACGGATCCTTGCGTTTTCTCGGTCTTCCCTTCTGGCCAGAGCCCGCTCCGTTGAAAAATCCCGAAGAAGGATGGTGTGGGGGTGTGTGGTGGTGAGCGTTGTGGTGATGTTGATGAGGACTATTTGGTGTCAAATGAGGCGGTGGTGATGAGGCAGAGTTTTCATCTAAAACCATCTCATAATGTTTTTGGCAGTAAAGGGCTGAATTACGCATACCAAAGTGGTCGCCTTAATGATACACGGAAAATAATTGAATTTACTTGCAAATCATTTTTAAACCTTATTATTATCCAATCAATCGTGCTTACCTTTATTCAGTAGACGTAGGCAAACAACACAGACAAAACATTGGAGATGATAGACTAGATCTTTTGCTCGCATAATGAGCTCTTGAGAACCAATTCCATTTCCGCACCGAGCACAGGCACGTCTTGGTAATTGTTGGTAAGTTCTAAATACAAATAAATGTACATTTTTCTTAAAGGAGATAATAGGGTATCATCTTCCTTTCATTTTTAAAAAAGGGTCTATCTTCAAAGTATTTAAATTCTACTCAATTAGTGGATTTATGCGTGAAGAAAAAAGTTACGCAACACTCACATTCTTTCATCTCGCCCACGTTACTCAATTTATACTATTGTACATGTTCACAAGTTTACAAAATTCTTCTTAGAATAATCATCTTTACTGATAAGGAACCATTTATGATAATAGGGAAAGGCATGCCCTTACGAGGGTGGCAAGAATTGTGAATGAACACAACAATGGCATACACATTTTGCTAACGAGACAAGGGAAAAAGACAGACTACCTCCCTTTTCACAGGTAGATTACCAGTAATAACCATTTGTCAGGTGAAAAATGACGAGTTGCCCTTCTTTATTTACAGGTTGCTACTACTATTATGATGACAGTAGTGGTGACATAGCCCCTATTGTAAGGTTCTCATCAAATATTTATCTTTTTCTACAAAAAACGACATGTGCCAGCCATAGCTGGGCGTATATTGTAACACGTCTACTAGATTACCTTGTCCACTGGTCTTTTTCCCACATTTTCATTGAATAAGAAAATATTTACATTTTAAAAGGAAAAGTCATTTTTCTTGAAAACGTAAAGTCATGTTAATGTCAAAAACACAGTCAGGTTTTTAAAAAATTGGGTTAGGTATTAAATGGAGCTTGTCTCCAGCATGGATTAAATTTTTAATCAGGTGAAGTGATAAAGACTGGCTTGTAGTTGCATTGCATGATAGATTTTAGTGGGAAATGAACAATTACAAAACTTTTTCCATGTACATAACTTTTTGTAAGACACAATCAAAAAATTTAGAGCTGGTTATTCAAAAATTCTGACATTTGAATATGACATATGGCCCATTCTCCCAATCATATTATTAAATTATCAAAGTTCAGAAAACGTAGTAGCTAGCACCCTCACCCTTCTATACTTTATACTTTTACTAGCTTTTTTCTCTGCCTTGTTAACATTGTTGATGGAGTGATAGCAATCAGTCAATCCTATTTTTGACATCTGTAGCAAATAAATAATTTCATCAGGTGTGTCAATTTTCTTCTACAAATGAGCAGTGTACTGAGAGATAATAGAGCGTTCACTTATTCAATAGAATACTCAAGTAGTTTACCATCACCGCTACCCTTTCTCTTTTTCTGTCTCACTTTCCCCCTAAGCGCATGGATGATTTCTTTTATGAAGGAACGAAAGAAAGAGAAAGAAGTCTATTTTTTCTCATAAAGGTGCAAAACAGAGTCTATCTGTGCGGCATATCTTTATGAATATTTCGTCAACATGTGCCACATAATACTCTATGTCATGTCATATGTGCTTCCCTGGAAAACTGGAAGAATTATATCACTTTAACGTTCCCAAAATTCGTAATCAAAAGTTTTGTCTTATCTTGTTTTTAATATAATGCCACACATACTAACTCCACTTGACGATGAATTCCCATGATTTATACATAAAATTATCTGTATACCATCAAAATAATAAAAGTTTTTTTGCTAGTTAGTTAGAATGAATGAAGGGTTTTAGGATGACATGCCATTGTCTCATAAACGTTAATGGATATTTCATCAAACTCCCAAGTATTTTATATTGCATTTCAAACAGGGACAATTAAGTTGGATCTTTTTTGCCAATTGAATGTTTGAATGGCATTTACAGGTTTATGTCCATTTATATTTACAGGATCCTTACAATTAAAACATTTTATTGAATAATTCAATTTGAAACCGCAAACAAGTGATTATTAGGTTCACATAGCTTTGAGAGCGAGGCGAAAATGAAATGCCTATGCTTTATGCTGCCTATGATGATGGACGACATTTACAAAAGGGGAACTTTCATCCAACCGTCATCATTTTGAAACAATATTCATAAAGTAATTTCCTTCATTAGGGAGTGAAAAGTTATATTGTTGTAATCATGATAAAACCAAGTTTGAGCAATTATTTCTTTTTATTCAATGATAAAGTTATTGTGTCGCCAGTTCAGCAACTTTGCTTCAAATACACTGCAAATGATAAAAATTCAATTTTCAACATGCAAAAGATTAAAACAAACAAAGTAAAAAATCTTCACTATTGTATCGCATTCACACTCGGTTAAGCTAGTTTATTATTATATTGATGTTGGTTTTAGCTTATTCTAATTGGAATAAATGAAATAAAAGGTTCTGGTTTAAACAGTTAACTTTTTAATTGTATTGTGGAACTCATTTATTACGTTGAAATCCCATTTTATAGAACACTGCAAACCATCATAATTTGCATATTGAATTTTCCTTCATTAGTGCACACGCTATCCTTACATTGTTGTCTTAAAATTATAAATCTACAATTTCAATTGCTGCAGCATTGTTTATAAGGCATAACCTACCGTGAGGGCGGATGAGCTCAAATAAAAATAAAATGATTCGCCGTGTCATGTCTTCCGGGTAATGGCTTTATTACCTTGATGAAATCAATTATATTTACAAAACATACAATTCTGCATGCCACCACACTGTTTAATTTACAGTAGCAGCGTATGATATCAAAATAGCAAATTTAATATCATAATATGGTCATCCTTTTAAGAATTAAAAATTATGTAGATTCGTACTGGCAAATTTAACCGAATTAAAATAAATTCAAAAGTTGTAGAAATCCAATAATTTCTAACTGTTAGAAAAATGAGACCACCAAAAGTGCAAATAGTAAAGATGATAAACGGGCATAGGGAAGGAAATAAATTATCATGGACTCAAAGAAACCAATTTCTCTGGTCTCCTTAAAGAAAACAACTTTTTGTTTTACTTTTTTATTTTTTAACCTTTAATCTATTTTTTAGTATACACACACCCAATCCATTCACAAATGAGTCAATCCTGGTGGTACAGACATTACAACGTATTGAATAAGTTTTTAACTTTTCAACAATTAATTATTTCTCGTGAATAAATTGATACCGCAAATGAGCATCGCTGTGGTCTAAAAGATAAGAGAACTTTCAAAGGAAATTATGATACATAAAGATTTTTAGAACTAAACGGTTTCATTAAGCGATATGGCATTTTCCCATTACACTTATACTTTATCAAACTAAACTTTAAATGCGGCACCATTTTGATTAACTTCATGAAGCATTAACAGTGATCAAAAAAGCTTTTTGGTAGTTCGGGTCGACATGTGCAGAATTCAAACATTCAAAAAGCTCTGTTCAAACGGACAAAAGCTTTAAATATCAATTTTTCTCAACTAAACTGTCTCCCACGGCAAATCTTTTACGATGTACAGACGGACAAAAAATAAATGAAGGTTTATGAGTGGATCGTAGAAAACCGGCGCTCTTCGAAGAAAAATATATTGCTTGTTACATATTCTTCGTAGACTTTGTTAATCTATTTGATACAGAGCTAGTGACAATATTGTCACCCTATTAGCTACTGTTGTGAATGAAAGAACCAGTTTCGCTAGTTGTCTTATCATGTGTAGCAGTCCTATCAACTTATTTAAAAGATAAAACACAACAAACTAAATGCATATGGGGGATAAACCGATTTCAAAACAACCAATCTCAAGTGGAAGTTTGGAAATTTAATTCATGCTGAATTTTATGGAGAACCTTGTTTGTGCAACAATAAAAGGTGTATAAAGAGAATTTGATTTCTTTTCGGCACTCTTTTTATTGCTATTTTCTGTTTTTCTTTGAATACATTGAAGATAAGCTCATTGTTTTCCTTCTGTACATATTTTCATGATGAAGTGCGAATTGTCTACCTATGAAGTATTCGTGTACGAAGTACTAAAATGGGTTCATAGTCTGCAATCTAATTGTTATAGTACTCACTTCTATCATAATTTTATACGAATATAACTGGCTTTCTTGATGTCCAATTTAATATTATGCAAGAAAACAATCGTATTCTTGCCATTGAACAACAGCACTCATCGGTTTTATCATGATCAAAACCACTCTTTTAGTTTATGTTTCAATCTTTCAAATGAATCGATTTTGTTTAAAAATTTAAAGATTTGTAGAGAGTAAAAAATATTCAAAAATAAAAATGTATTGGCACGACTTGCCTCAGTACCTGAAAATTTTGATTCTTTTTGCATAAAATATAGTCAAATCATCGACTTTAACAAGAAAAAGTTTAACACTTTCGTGTCATCATTTCCGCTGACATGCAATAATTTTTACTTGGGTGTTTTTAAGTGGGATGGAATTTTTATTCCTTTATATCTACATTTTTTTTACAAAACTCAATAAAAGATACACGGTTTTATTTTAGGAACAATAAATGAATGAAAAAAATTAATGAGAAAGACAACGTGCGGACTGCTATAACCGCTCACTCGTTATTTTTCGGTAAGGTGTCATTATAGGGTACGTAGAATGGTGTGCACAAGGAATTTCATAATTTTCATTCACCTGCACTCTTTTATTTATCGCCACAAATGCCGATCAAATTATACAAAAGTTTGTGAAGTAGGTTATTCTTGTGCCTTGGACTAAATTGTAGTAGATGCAAACCTAGATCTCAAAGCAAAGTATATAAAGAATCATTTCAAACAAAAATAATCATAAAACTGCAGTAATAGAAAATGTCATTTTTATATAAAAAGAATCTTTAGTCCAAACAAAAAATGAGTTATTATACAAATTTTAACGAATCTTTGGCTTTCACCAACGCGCTGCTGCAATTCTAACTTGTCTTGTGTTTAAGATGCCCCATAAAGGTTGAAAAAGCATAGTATTTCAGAGTCCTAGTAAAAGGTTCCTTTAATTCTCTCATTCAATTTTGTTGATTTTATATGAAATTTCGTCTTTTCCTTGTTTATTTTATTCTACCATCATAATCACCGTCGTCATTATAGATGTGCAATTCAATGAGAGTAGTGGTATAAAGTAAACTAGTGTCAGAAGAAGAGAGCTTACTTATTTTACAGCTCTTCCTATGTTACAACAGAAAAACGGATCGAAGCAACCAAGGCACCTCTTCGCTTTCCAACTCCTTTCTTGAGAAGAGCACTAATGAAGGGTTGCCCATGGCAACTCTTCGTTTGCTCTCTCTCTCTCTTTCCTCTTTCTATGGCTCTCTTCACAACACACTTTTTTACTATTAGAACAAGAGGAAAGCCACTACGCTAGATTATAATATGTACATCTTTGACAAGCCAAAAAATATATAAACCTGTACAACTCATATATCTCTTACGATGATATGTTATGTTATTGATGTTTCTTTCTTTCCTCGACGAATTGTGAATTATAAATGTAGAAATATTTCTTCCGATGATGATAAGAGTATATATAGTATTCCGATTTTCAAGTATGTATAAGAGTGGTTCAATAATATCATACGCTCGAATGAGCCTTGGTGCTGCATCAAATAGTAAGGCGAAATGCGCCATATCTATTCTCTCGTGAAAATAACTGAAAAATTGTTTTAAGAGAAATGACTAGAGAGAAAGAAAAAAAGGAATGGATCCGCCAAAGTTTGACTTGTTCTTGTATAACGGGAAGGAAGACAGAACAACATCGTTATTTCTCCCAGTTTCATCATTATTTTTACTCAGTCAACTCACTCACATTGGGGTCGTTCATGCGTTTGCTTTCTTTTTTATGCTTGTTGCTTTGATGATGATGTATTCTAGGTAAACATTCTACAAATAATAATAATAATCAGCAAACTGTATAATATGCCATCAAGGGAGAAAAAAACAAAAAAATTTAAAGTAAGAAAAAATGGGGATATGTAAAAGTAACGAAATAATGATAATAATAAGTAACAGGTAACAGAAAATGACCCTTTTCGAATCAATGAGCAAGCAAACTTTCTTTGAAATCAAAATACCTTTTGCGAGCATAGAAGCGTGCATGTAAAAATTTCACAAGCAAATAGGCATTTCTTGTCACTTATTTTGATTAAAATAATTTTCACTTTGATGTATTCTTTGTGCCGTAAAAGTTACAAAAGAAAAAGAAAACTGAAGAAAACTTTTTAACCATTTTCAATCTAAAGTCAAGACTTTGAAATGTGCTTGAACATTTAGTTTAATAAGCGTTGGGTATTTCGAACTAATATTTTATATCCGTCACACTAATATGGGCGAAGGAAGACTGAAATCGTTACATTTACTCACAATTTGTAAAGAGTCCCTGTGCACAAAATCAAAAATCTCCCGTTCCATTGTTAAATTCAATATAGCAATAAATAATAACTTAATTGTTCTAAAGTGTTTATTAAGAAATCATACACAGCCAAGTAAAACTTACAGCTATAAATGCATTTCAAATATTATTACAATAATTATTAAATTTATGAGTTTCCTTTTTAGCCCTAAAACATGTTTCCCATAATTCTTTAAGCTAATTGCTAATTAATACATGAAATCCTAAGCCCACCTCGGGTTATTAACGGTGATAAATGTTAAAGAAACATTGCACAATCGACAATTCATTTAGTTAAATCTAGCACACTGAAAAACGGACATACAAATCAAATCGAACATTGTTACCTGAGTTAAAATGGTTTCTAAACTGATTCAATATAAACCTTGAATATTAGAATGAAAGGTTGGTCGACTGCTGGTCATATCGGATATGAAAATCATTGAGCCAATATTTCCCTTAATTACGCCTTGAACTCATCAAATCAAACATTAAAAATTCTAGCATCACCACATAGGTATTTTGTACCTATAATAATAAAAATGAGCATTGTTCTGTAAAAGACAGCACGTACAGACATAAATAATGTTATTTTTTATAGAAAAACATACACAAACACCAGTACAAAATTAAAATTCATTCTGTTTTTTTCTGAAACCTGTAAAGACTGCTAAAGAGTTTGCTTTACAATAAAAATAATAAAAATATTGGTGCAAGAAAAATTCGCAGACAACATTAACAGAACGCTTATACCTGCGTAGTAGTAAAATGAGAGAGAAACACGAGTAGCCTTTTAGATTTTCTGAGCTGATAAGGTATAAAGCGATTTTGTAGACATGTAAAAATTCTGCATGTTTTCTTTTTGATATAAATCTTGTTGCAATGTAATCATGGGAAAACATCAAAAAATAGATACATAACTGCACTAAAGTTTAAGCAGGGACATGGTGTGCAATGGAAGCTTGTTCAGTCATCTCAGTTCCCCCATAATCTCAATTTTTCAAATAATTCTTTGCTTCATAATAAAGCAAGCAAATTGATTTCTAATAATCTAATTTTCTTCCATGGATTGCTTTCAATTTGATTATCCAAAGTATTGTCATCATCATTATGTACTAACAAAGTAATGATAACTTTTCTGGTTAAATTATCAAAATTGCAGTCAAAATCATATAATTTGTTCGATAATTTCCCTGGTCAATGATAAGGGTCGATTAAACTAAACTTTTTGGGATAAACGATTTGTTTATCATATCACCGGATCTACATTATTATGTAACCTGAGATGAGAATTGCATGGTAAAATTCCAAATGAGTGAAACAAGGTAAACTATTGCAGGTTTATCAAACTGCACAAAAATTGCGCTTCAATTGGCAAAACGGATGACATAAACTGTATCAAGGCAAGTCTTATCTTTACAGTGAAATCATCTAGAAGCTAAAGGGACAGGTGTTTGATGATGATGGTCATTTTATTAGCTAAGAAACCGCTAAAGGACGTAGTGCAACTCAATTCACTACCAAACAGACAGGAAGTTTGATTGTCGATTATAACGTGGTTTTTGCCAAGAGAGTGGTAACACTAGTTGCTCAGATGGCTATTTAATTACTTGTATATTTCTTATATGGTTTTAGAATTTAAAAAAAATACTTAAGTATGAGTATTTAATCTACAGAAGCTTAAACACAACTTTTTTATTCGCATCACGTTGCTTACAATTAATTTACGGAAGAATACAAATTGCCCTATAACCTTGCTACCATTTTTAAAAGATCTAGTGTGTAATGAAGAAATTACACAAATGTTAAAAGTGCCGACGATGAGTAAAGTGCAAAAGTATTATTGGCACATCCAAACACGTACAGCAGTGTATCTACCTGTGTAACCCAAGCAAAAACATGAAAACTTAAACGAGCATTTGTCATTCCATGTAGTCTTAAGTAAAGACGCTTTGAATGCTCAAAGGTGTTAAAGAATTGGTTGAAAGCTCCACTTTAATCGATTATAATTGATACCTTGCCTTGTACTACACCACTTTTAATATTAAATTATGGTTATTTTTGATATGCCGAATAGGGTTAATCTTTAATTATTGATATCAGAGGCCATACTAATAAAATTGTGGGTATCAACCATTTACTTCATTCTTCGTTTCTTGCAGATGAAGCAGAAAGAAGCTAAATTACTGGATTTGATTTCATTCATTTAAATAATACCTGACAAAAGAACTGAGCAAAGTGCGTTTGATTCTAAAAACTTTCTATGATATCAAAATACAATTTGATGTTGCTCGTTTCAATACAGGTTGAGTGCAATTACCTACTGAGATAATGAAGGGTTTCCCTAACACAATTAGTTTTTGATTTTCCTCGACAAAGAACAATTTACAGAAGGAGAAAGGGTTAACATTTTTACATCTAAATACTTTGCTGATGGTTAAGGATTGAGGCGGCGTGTACCAATAATCAAGTCATGTTTTTCTGGATAGATCCTTGAATTGGAATCTAATAATTTTAATACAAAGGTAAAACATGAATGGATTATTACACGACCGGGTTAAACAAAATGAAACATGACTGGGTGGTAATGTTACCACCTTTAGCCTTTATGAATATGATAATCGATAATCAAACGAAAATAACCACTTTATCATAGAATAAGTATGAACATGCACAAATCATTACTAAAATTTTCGGAAGCATTCAATTTGGAGCAGTCAGGGAGGTAAAATAAATTAAAATGCAGTAGCCAGCCACCGCTTGCTGTAGAATGACGACTTGCTGAGACTGGACGAGTTTCTAATTTGCTACTGGGCTGGAATTGACTGTTCGATTCCCTCTTTTCACCACCTTTTCACGTTTAATTTACACTTGTTTCACCAACATCATCCACACATTCCCACTCAACACTCATCATCACATTTGACAAGATCGACCATACTTCAATCAACTTCATTTAATTTATCAAGGCATTTCATTTTACTACTCGAATTCCATTTGTTCTATTCTCAAGGAATCAAAATGTACTTTGTTTAACAATTTTGGTGAAAGCAACATATTGCATGAAGATTTCAAATATGAAAAGCTGAGGATATTGCTTTAGGACCTATTTATCTTTAATTTATTTTTTACCTTTCAAGCTTATTTTAAAATTTTCAAAAATAATTGAATAATAAAACAAAATTTTTTATTTAAGTTTCAATTTATTAATTTTTACTTGAAACAAAAAGACGTCAAAAATATAGAAGTCATTGGTATTTTATAAAGCTAAAGAAATATCAATCCGAATCCATATATTAGACTAAATTTAACAGGAAGAAGTATAGTTTCAACTTTTTTAATTCTAGCAAGTTTTTATCATCAACCAGGAGCAGGATTACTCTCACCTTTTTCTTTTTCTAGTCTCAGGTTGCAGTAGTTAAAATTTAAAACTGGGCAGTCAACTATGTACCTGATTTAGATAACAACTGTTGTAAGATTTTTTGTTGAAAAAAGAGAACATTAAACAAACCTTTCCTTCTCCCACCACTGTCATATACTTTTTTATCCTTGTTACTGATCTAGATCAGTATTTTTTTGGATTGTAAAAGTCCCAACTTGGCTCATCCTTATATAAAAAGACAAGTCAAAAGTCAATAAAAGTAGCAATTTTATATTTTTTCCTTTTGGTTAGCAGCTTCTGTGTTTTATATGATTATACTCTGACTAGGTATCATTCCTGTCTAGATTCTTGAGTTTAAAATGGAATTAGCTCTTGTAGAAACGAGTGAAACGAGGCAACATCCAGTTTAACTACTGCGTATTCTAATATTTTGCTTCTGCTCTTTACTATCTCTGCTTTTTATTTATAAGGAGTATTTCCAAGTACTTTTTTACTACAGGAAACTAATGTTCAGCACAAAATACTTTCAGTAAGTATAAGAACTAAAATAGTCAAAAGGTTACATGTGAAATAATATTTTACCTGGACATGAATGATTTTCAACTTGATGAAACCTACCCTCCTTGTCTCATCTTGTTGCATGCAACTAAACAGCCGTTCCCAGTGGAACACCTTATTATTTTTATTGCTATCATTCTTTGATCATTTCGATTTTGAGAGTAAAGGGAAGAATGTTACACATTACATTTTATTCACTTATCTTGGAATTTGCTTTGGGAGAGGAACGAAAGAGACTGAAATGCCTTGGCATGCACCAACTTATAATCTTATTATTTAGGTAAGTTACTGGATAGGATAAATACTAGGAGAAAGCTATTGAAATGGTGACTTCTTGAAACAAAGAAAACGTGTACAAGGTAAAATTAATAAGGGATTTAATGAATAGTTAAAAGTTGGAAGCAAGCGGTAGGAGAGTAGAGTTTGAGTAACTTGAGATTGTGTGGTTTTGGATAAATAAATGTAGTAGCAGGATTAAGTTACTGGATAGGATAAATACTAGGAGAAAGCTATTGAAATGGTGACTTCTTGAAACAAAGAAAACGTGTACAAGGTAAAATTAATAAGGGATTTAAAAGAAAAGGTATGAAAGAGACAGTTGTCTGCCTGCCTTATGGTGGTTTTTCGAAAATTATTACTTTAAATCAACACTAATCTTTGAAAATGTTATAAATAATATGAGAGGATTTTATCACTTGATTATTTATCAGTTTGTTTTAATACTACCTTGCTTTCCTGTGTAGTTTCGTGCTGAAAGAAAAAACAAAAGTCAGTTGGTGGGAGAGAGTAAGCATAACATTGAGGTATTGTGTTAACCCAAAAGAAATAACTTTGGGATAGACGTGTTTTATGCGTCATATTTATCCAAGTTCACAGTAAATGGCAACAATGGTTAAAATGAAAAGGATGCCGTAAGGTGCCTTTTTGCCTTTGCGTTCTCGTGCGCAGCTATTTTCTCCCAAAGTTTAGAATGACGGTGTATACTTAGGGAATAATAATAGATAAGTACTCGCGGATGTTGAAGATAAGTTGTAAACGCAGATGATACTTTTTCGGGAAATGACAGCATGAATGGATGTAATCACGAAACTTTTGGTGCGTGCATCAACTATACACAAAATTTACCTTTTATGATGAGATAAAAGGATCATGCCTGAAGGAGAATGTAGCTAGCAAAAACGGTTATTCTGAAGGTCTGGAGCTTTTCATGATACACATTTTCAATTTCATTGTTGGCGGATACCAATAGTTAATTCATTCAAATGCAAGAGGAAATCCAAGTGCATTCTAAAACTAATTTAAACTGGAAAATTTTTTGTTCTTTTATTGCATAAAAGTCTACGTTTGCAGGCTTTGGATTGTACGCACTTTATATATTTCGATTTCAGTAGCAAGCAAGCATTTTGAAAATGAATGCAAGAAAATGGCAAACCGGATAAACGAAAATTAATCTTCCATAAATAGAAAAAATATTTAATCCAAAGACCTGTTTCTTCAATTTTGATTTCAGTTTAATGCTGCACCGCAAGTATTTTAACTTGTTTCAAGCAAAAAATAAAAAACATTATACTGATACCCTTTGAAGAAAAGCATTTTTCAATTTCAAAATCGTTCAAGTTGAATAAGTTAATTCATAGAATCCTGCTACTACATTTATTTATCCAAAACCACACAATCTCAAGTTACTCAAACTCTACTCTCCTACCGCTTGCTTCCAACTTTTAACTATTCATTAAATCCCT
>JAHZNK010000605.1:0-18617 GCA_027744615.1 Lepidocyrtus cf. nigrosetosus NNG-2020 | reverse complement strand
TTAACTTTGTTTTGTCATTGGTAGTTCATCCATTGAGCTGCGTTTTGTAAGTTCATTCTTGCAAAGAAATGGATACAAGTTTCGGCGAGAGGTTTGGTTAGATTTCTTGCATTCATACTTTGGAGTGTTGAAGTAATAATAGGAGTTTGTACAACTGTATTTCAGTAATAAATACGTTGCAGAATCACCTCTAAAATTCCTAAAAACATTCTTACATTTCTCTATTTAGAAATAAAAGCCTTTACTTCCTAATCTATGATTAAAAAATTCGTTAAAGTGAATATGTTTGGGATTAACGAGAATCGTAAATTTTTGGAATGGTCGTTTACCAAGTTAATAACGGTTCTAAAGCGATGATAATGTCATGAAATTCCGTTAAATGCTATCTAATAATTGCTAACAGTTGGTCTACTCCAACAATTTGGCAGAGAATGAAACTTCCCCATTTCTTGTAATGTTGCCTGTTCTGTATTGAAGATGTGGAATAGAATCCTATTCATTTTTAATTTCCTCTACAAATGATGAATTCTTTTTCAGTTCTGTTAATAGACTTTTATGCCAAATGAGTACAACTTTGCATGCAATAATGCCTAGAAATTCTTTTTTGATAGAGGATAATATAATTTAAGAAAATGGAAGAAAGACGGATGCTACTTTTTAAAATCAAGATTTTAATTTCCATTTTCTTCTATCAAATTTACATTCAATTTCGTTTTATTTCGGTTGAATTTTCTTCCATATTGAAACATAAAATTCGATTTAAAAACTTTATTTTATCGTAAATGACAATGTTATTTGATTATATGGAAAGCTTTTTTGCATAAAAAATATTTTTGTATTTTAAATTATCACGTAAGAGCGGTAATAAGAAGTTGATTCCAGTGCTGTATTATTGCTGCTTTTAAGCTGTTGAAAAGATAAATTACTAATTTACCTCTACCATTCTAACCTGAAAGAAATGAGCCGTAAAATAATGAAAACAATTCTATTCTTAGGATGATGGCCCATCATTACAGTTGATTGGTTTCTTTGTGATTTTAATATCTTTTTTACTTTATGATGAGACACACAACAAAATTTTCAAATTTAGCTGTTCAGATCCAGTTTTTGCTTTTAATGGCAGTCCATTTTCATTTCCCTAATAACTTTTGTTTGTTGGGTAAAAATATCAATTTTAAAGCTAGAAAATGTGCTAAACATGTACATGGTTATGTAAGATTAACCTGAAAATGTCTGTAAAGCACGCAACGGTTTTAACAGGCTTCCTATTTGACGATTATTACACAAGCATTAACGTAATAAACATAATTCGCAATTTTTTGCAGGAAAAAATGAGTTCAAATTGTAGGTAAACGTGCAGAAAGTTAGATGGGCTACACCCTTTTTTCAACCCATTACTTTTATTTTATGAATAATCCTAATAATAATAAATATACCGTAAAAAAGCCTGGAAAATCTGAAGAGAAGGTATAGCAGCTCTCTGCAGGCGTTGCTGAATAAACGCTACATAAAGTTAGAAAAAAGTGTGCAATTTCACCGCAGAAACCCTCACATATTCTCTGCTTATACTCGCCACAACTAAACTCATGTCATTTGCAAGCAAAATTCGTTCACATATTTTAGGACCTTCCTTTCTTTTCAAATGAACATTTTTTCTAGTTTTTCTGCTAGGAATAAAAATAAGAGGGAAATGTACGTGGAGCGATAATTCTTTCATCAGATTTGCTGGTCTTTTACTTCATTCTTTTCTTCTGCAAACAATTGACTTTAACTACAGCTTACTCCTACTCTTTTAATCTTTCTTTCTGTGTATTCATTACTTGCAGTAAAAATCTCATATCGCAATCCAGATTTTTATTACATAGGTATAGCAGAATTTGGAGTGGAAAGACATGGTTATGCTTGCTCAGAGCTCCTTCTGCATTCATTTCCTCTATTCACCATATTTACAAAGCAAAGAGAAAGAGGAAATAAAGGAGTGTGCTATATGCCACGTCCACCATAAACTAACACGAAAATCCCAAAAATGAGGAAAAAGTGAGAGTAAATATAGGTAGCCCTTGGGACTCGTAAATCACATATTTTTCAAGAGAAGTGGAGGAAAGAGAAAGCGTGAGCCAGAACATCATCACAAAGCTAAAAGAAAGATACTTTTTGTACAGAGAAACAACGTGCCTTTGCACAAGTATGTGGTGCGGCTATATAATAATAATGTAAGTTATGTTATGTGACTGTGTGAGTGGGAGAATAAGAAATAGTCGTAGCCATTAAAAGAATCTAAGTTGGGCTTTGTTCCACAGTTTTCCTTTTACACTTTCTCCCTTCCAGCTTTCCCAGCACTTACTCTGCTTCTCTGTGTATTCGTCTTAAGGAGAACATTATTGTCTTCAGTCAGTCAAGAATAAAAAAAGGAACAAAACAAAGACCTCATAAAATAGACTGTACGTTTCAAGAAGGAAAAACTTTTTAAGCTCTATAAAAGCATTTACAATATGATGAGCGTTAACCCCGTATAATACAACACATATTGCATATTGGGATGTTGGCGTAACGAGGAGAGGAAGGGAAGGAAATGTTGAAGATGAAAAAGAACTGAGCGGAAAGAATTGTAGAGAGAGGAATAAAAAAAGACAGAAAATAACGAAGGTACATATTCACATCATTTCCCACATCTACGTACACAGTAAAATGTGTTATTGTTATTATTATTATTGTGTATTTCTCTACTCCACTCTGCCTTCCAAACTCTCATAATAATGATGATAATGATCCAGTCAAGAAGGAATATTCGCAAATGTTTTAAGTTTTGTAAAAAAGGAATTTCCCTTTATCCCTAAAAAGTACGTATGTACAATTCTTTTTTGTCTTGAATATCTATCTCGTCGTCACTTTTTTCCATCTGAAATTTTTTGGGGTAGCCCATTAAGAGGTTTTCTTCAACTTTTTATTCTTCTATTTTAACTGTTGTTGAAGAGTTCAATGGTTTTTGGAGTTGAACAGAACCCATTTTACTTTTTTGTTTGCTACCTTTATCTTTTCCAATGTGCTTTCACTACATATATATACAAGTTGTAACATCTAAAGCATACATTGCATAACTCTCTATACTCTATACGTCATGAATGCATAGTTGAACAACTTATTTTGGAAAAGTGAATCGACGACACCTCATCATCATCTTGAAAAAAAAGTTGAATGAAAACGAAGAAGTGGTGCCTTTCAATGAAAGAATTGTTTCCCTTTCTAAGCCTTGTACAACAATAGCAATGACAATTGCAATAAAGGTGTATCCCCCTTTCGAACCACTCTCCTTTATAAATGTTGTAACCTGCAATCCTCTGCTATTGTTGCTTATAGGCGTGGAAAAGTACTCTCGGTAATCCCGAAATGATGTTCCTTGTTAGTTTGATTGTGGCCAGTTCTATTGTTTGGCACTTTTTGGAACTTCTATTTTTTACAAGAATAACCTCGGAGAAAATTTTTACGATAATCGCAATTCTTGTTTGTCTCGCTCAATATAAAAGTATATTTTTCTGCAAAACGTAAAGATAGCCCTCTAAAAACTTTTGAATACTCAATGATATATATTTCTTCCTCACGCCTAAAAACAAACAATTCAAGAATGATGTTAGTAGATACATTTAGTAGGTGCTTTGTTAAAAACTGCAGGGAAAACATGTTTTGGGCAAGACCTCATAAGTAGGTAAAGTATTGTACCTGTGAGACGGTTTCATCTTCAAGATTTATTACATTCCCGCTCTATACACCATGCATTCACCCGCAGCAGGTTTTTTGGCTGGTCAGAACAAGGACTAAACAGATTGCCTTTCCGTTTTTGTGAGTTGTTATGTGTGTCAAGGAAATGTCCACTTCTCACAAAATTTATGTTCCTTTGAATTACTTAATATTACTAGACATTACATATATTTTCACACATGTGATTATTCATGATCAGAATGCAGAGACAACGTTTAATCTTTAAGTATAATGATAAACCAATTTTTGCAATATTTTACCAAGCTTTTATGCGTGTCTCCTAATGGTAATGGGTTTACTGGCCTACATTATCGGTCGCCTTACTTATCATAGGCAGTCAACAATATCCGTATAAAGTACTCGTCACTTTAAACAATTTATCTTGGACAATGTATGTCATTATGATAATCATGAGATCTTAGATCGGATAGATGAAAACGGTCAGTGACAAACGATGATGACGCGGGATGGACAAGAGAATGGCAAGAATTTTTGACAAGTAAAAAGTACATTAAACTTTCACCATTTGTTAGAAGCGGATATACGTCAAGTAGTTTCCTCTCATCCTCACTTCCACACAACTTTCCATATTTTTCCACTTCAAACTCTAAAATTGCCTCAAATACTTTTTTCCATACTTTTTTCAACTTTGGAATTACATAAATGCATACAGCTTGAATTAAAGTTTAACGTTCAATTTACTAGTGATGTACGTACCCGTAATATTTAGTTTTTTACGCGGCTGTTCCCTTTCTTTAATTCGGAGATCTACTGATTTCCCTGAAAAGTGTTTTTCGCAGAAAAATATGCTTTTCATTTCATATTCCATCGTAAAATTGATCCTATGCATAAAAATACGAGATTGAATGAATTTTCCAAAAGGTAAAGAAAAAATAAATGAAATTCGAAGTTAGTTTTGAGGAAAAGAAGAAGAGGAAGGAAAGGAAGTGGATGGAGTAAACGAAATGCTGTGCTCAGGGAGTGAGTGAGTATTGACATGCGGAGCTGTTGAAAAGTAATGCGAATGTGTGTGGAAAAGATAAAAAAGAGCGTTTGAAGCTGTCTGTCTCTGTAGGTTTGGCAGAGAGAAAGCTCTGCAAAAAATGTGTGGGATGCTGCTATAGGCAAGGATAAAGAAAATTGAACCGTCTGGAATTCCTTTCATAGAAATTCCACTGTGAGAAAATGAAGAATTGCTCAATTTAATATTTTTTCTCCTTTCATTGATTTTTTTCCTTTTCTTATTTAAAGAAAATTGAACCGTCTGGAATTCCTTTCATAGAAATTCCACTGTGAGAAAATGAAGAATTGCTCAATTTAATATTTTTTCTCCTTTCATTGATTTTTTCCTTTTCTTATCCTAAACGTACACCTCCTTTCATTTTTAATGCTATAATGAAAAATTCATTCTTTATGAATGGCAATATCATAAACTTTTAACAATTTTTCTGTTTTGATGGTTATGTCTGCTTTAATAAACAAAATGGCTTTTAAAAATAAGCTTAAACAGGAATAATTAATTTCAGTAAAAATAAAACTTTTATTCTAATTAAGCTCATTATTTTTTTTCTGATTTTAGTTATCGGAGACTTGCGGGCTGAGCATATCAGAACTGGAGGCCATGGCAGCCCGTCAAGCCCGACAGCTGGAGACGCAGGACCAACTGCTCGCTGCCAAGGCTCAAAGACTGAGGTTCCTCAAATCTGGAGGTGGACTTGGAGAAGCGGAACGGCTTCAAAAACTACGAGAAAAGGTTGCCTCTCAAGAAGAACGTTTAAGGAAACTACGCGCCTTAAGAGGAAAGGTTCAATCCAATCGAAATGCCAACTCCGTCCTGAGTAAGTTATTATGCCCATTAAATTATTAATTTACTACTATTTAAAATATTCATTTGGAATAGATCGTAAAATCTTTCCCAGATTAATTATTATCCAGCTTGATTATCTTTTTATCTAACCGTAAAGAATTAATTGCGATAATAAAAATGTGCTGATGAAGGGAAAAGTTTTGAACAAAATTATGAGAAACATGGAAGCATCACTCTTTTCATAATTATTCTGTAACTACTAAAAGTCTAAAAGCAAAACACAAATAACGCTATAAACTTTTAATTATTCCAGTTTGTTTCTCTTGTTTTTTTGTAAGGGAAAAGTTTTGAACAAAATTATGAGAAACAGGGAAGCATCACTCTTTTCATAATTATTCTGTAACTACTAAAAGTCTAAAAGCAAAACACAAATAACGCTATAAACTTTTAATTATTCCAGTTTCTCTTGTTTTTTTTGCAAACGCTGCAAAACTGGAGCACACAAGTCCTTAATGGATTAATGTTACTTTACATGAAATTAAGCAGAGACAGGATTCTTCATGTAAACACGTGTTTGCATATAAAATGATGATGATGACTGAGAAAATGATGAGCAAGTATAATTTTGAGAGAAAGAGTTACAGAGAAAGGCATATTAAGTTAATTAGTGTGAGTTGTTGTCTGAGAATGTTCTCATGGCATGCATGCCATCAAATACCAACTGGAACTCATTCCATCTCTTACTTTTTTACTGTAAATTAGCAAAAGATGGAAATGTAAGGAATGTGGGAACGCTGAATCATAATAATAATAATCCAACTCATGTTTAAAATTATTACTCGTGTGTATGTCAGCTAATTACTCTTCCTTACATCCTTAATCACATTTAATGCGTAGGAGTAGGTGGAAGGAGTTTTGAAATATGTTCCCTTGTCTGTAGCCAGCATTTAAAACTAATCTAATTTGCATTTGAATGAATGAATGATGCTACCAACCAGTAATTTAAATGTCTGTCTAGCAAAGCGGATGGAACAAATCATTCTAGGGAAATTATATGAATTAATTGAAGTGTAGATTGTGAAATTTTGGACACATGTTCAAATTTGCTCATTTCATCATTTTGTTAAAACATAGTCACCTTTCACTGCCGCGCCTCTTCATTAAGGTAATTTGATTAGAGAATGTAAGATGGATAGAGAGGACAATGCTAGGAAAATTATTTTATGCTGAAATGAAAATTATTAGTCATGTCCATCCCCACCCCAAGCATTCACATTTAAATCCCTATGCACTGTAGCTAAACGAACCATTGCTGAAGCAATAACCTCACTCTTATATTTCATGTTTCCGCAGGGCATGTTTCCAACATGTCACTGCTTACTTCACAATAAAATAATCTTTAGCCCCACTGCCACTCTCATTTGCTTTATGACATGACAGTTTGAATTTTGAGTGTAATTCACTGGAAATTTGTTAACTGTGTAGTTGATCAAAATCAATTAATCGCTAGTTTGTTTGGACTAATTGAACTTTATTTTATGGTTAATGTAAAATTGTATTAATTGTAGTAAATTCCCAACTTTGGTGTTCAAGTGTAAACGCGTTGTAATCATATTTTAAACGATAAAAATTCAAAAAGGGGCCAACACAATCCGACGATCCTGTCTACCGCATATTAAAATGTTCTCAATGCCCTACGATCAATACCTACATGTGTGAGTTTTATAATAATCCGCAATTTCAAACTGATTGTTACGTGGTTCAGTGTAGATTAAATAATCAGAGCTGTAAAACGCACGAATTTCTTTGGAATGTACATTTATTGTGTTTAATCTGTTTCTAAAGCCTTATATATTAGTATTAAAATACATTTTCGTTTGCTGGTTTGGTTTCTTGAGGCTATACATTAACCAAGACATAAGAAAAGTAAAATGCAACCCAAGCCATTCTTTTCTCACAAAATTCCCCACTGCACAAGGAAAGAGAAATGTGCAAAACCGAACAACTACCTCATTTCACGGTCACTTCACACTCCAAAATCGTCGATTTTCTTCCTCACCATTCCCATTCCTTCTGGTTTATATATTCATTATTACTATATTTTATGAAAAGAATGACGTATAACAAAATGTCCATGTTGAAAATGTTTTTGAAGTGGTGAATACATTCAAGCAACATTTACGTCTTTTGATAGCTTCAGTTAGGACGCTGTTATTAGTCTCACAGCATGCATAACTTTCTTCCCCCTTCTTTCACTTTTCCTTTTCTTCTCACTGAAAATTTGTGTGATGGCTGTTTCTCTGCTCTGGTGTGAGTTACATATATGTAAATACAAACAAGATTTCACTGTCGTACTTTCTCTCTCTCGTTCCCCTATTTCTCTTCCTTTTTGTTCTGTCTTGACTTTCTTCTCTCAACTTTCTCTCTTCCGCAATTCCATATGTGATGTTGAAAGTTGTGCAAATAATAAACATATGTAATAATATATGTAAAACTGTATCAATGTTTCTTTCTCTTTAGTTATTTCTTCCGAATGCATTCCCTTGTTATGTAGTTGTAGTGTAAGCAATATGATTGTGAATCTGGAAGCTATCCAAGCGACAAATTGCTGGCGTCAATTTTCAGCTAAGCAAAAGCCAGCTCAAGCTGAAAATGTCATGTTTACGTATGATTGCGGCTCTCATCATTATCATCATAGTCATACTATTATTCTAAACTGCTGTAATACTACGGAATGACTGTCTGCAAAATTGCATGTTCCCTTGTAAAACTATGATTTAAATGAATTACATCACATTAGAGCCTCACAGATTGAAATATGGTCATGTTCTGTTGGAAGATTACAAATTGCTTTTCTTGTCGCAGAATATGTCGCGGTTGGCTTTACCACTCCAAATTATACATTTCTCTAAAGAGAAAAAGTAATGGAGAACTTTCCATGTATTATAACAAAAAAAAAGTGTCCAGTTATATATTTTATCCAGAAGAATCATCATTTTGCTGGTTTGTTTCTTTTTACCCCATTTTATTTATTTCAACCTACGACTTGCGTCATAGCGTATAAGTAACTTCATTGCAAACGTAAGACCTTTTTTAATAATCTAAAAGTAAGTAATGGTGTCCCCACTAAGATTTTATTAATCCAATCGATATTCAGTTCGCACATAGCGCACTTTCTTCATTACTTTTCCGTTCCATATACATGCAGATTTGGTTAGAACGAGAGATTACGTAGGCGTTAGCATTTACTAAACCGCTATCCACCAGTCTACTTCATAGAAAGCTTATAAGCTTAACCAAAAAGATCTGATTTCTTATGAATTCTTTTTATTGGTCGTCTTTTCCGCTGATGAGAATGTAAATAGGGGTAAATCTTGTAATTTGGTAGGAAAGAGGAATAATAATGAAAAGGTATTAATAAAATTTTCTCTTTTTTCTCTTTGTCTAGGTTCTGACTTGGAATCACTTCGTGCCGTATTCAATGAAAAAGAAAAGGAGCTGTCGCTGGCTGTTGCCAAAGTGGAGGAGCTCACAAGACAGTTGGAGGACCTCCGAAGGAGTAACAAAGACCAGACTACTAATGGACAGCAATCAGCTGCCGCTGCAGAGCTGGAGAAACTTCGTCGTGAGCTTATGGTAAGTCTATTCATCCAAATATGGTATAAAAACCTGTTTTCTCTCTTCCTTTCTCCGACATTATTATCATACATTTTGGTCTGAAAGAACGTCTATGTGGAAAATCTGCCAATTAAATCTGCTTACACTTTACTTTCCACACTTTTTTCTAATTTCGTATTCTTTCCTTATTCCTTCCTGCAATCTGCCAACACATGGATTTTTGAACATGTTTTAATTTAATCAAAATCTCCAGAACTAATCTACCATGCTGCTTAGCACTTTCATCCTGATTGCAGATAGGCAAATACGAAAGAACACTGTGAGGCGACTTGTTAAAATGAAATATCTACAAGACGGAAGCCAAATGCTTGGCAAACCTCNGCTTAGCACTTTCATCCTGATTGCAGATAGGCAAATACGAAAGAACACTGTGAGGCGACTTGTTAAAATGAAATATCTACAAGACGGAAGCCAAATGCTTGGCAAACCTCGATTATCTTTCCCAGTATTCTCCTGAAAAGATTAAAATGGATGGGAATACTGAAGCAAATGTTGACTTTTAAGTAACATAAGATTCCGCTCATGTCAGAGGTTTTTAAATTTCTTGAATTAATACAAAATCACTTTATTTCATTATCTATCAGGGAAATTGAATGAATAAGTTATAATCTATTCTTTTAGCTTAAAATCAAAGGTTTCTGTATAGTGTTTGCGTCTCTTTGTTCGGCTGGAACCTTAACATCTATCTATATTCTAATTATATAGAATACACCCTTCCGTTTGCATTTCATAAACAGTATGCATATTCAAGCAATTATTAAATTTTATACGCTAATTTAAGCTAAATATACAAATTAGCAATTTTAACGAGAATTGTGCTTGATAGAAAGAAGGAGAAAACAGTTTTTGCATTCTTAAAGAGATAATTCTATAAACCTAAACTTCAAATATTTGAATTACAGTATCGACAGAAGCTGAGAGAGGCGCAAGCAACTCGAGTAGCAGCCCAACGGGCGGCTTTAAATCAGCGTCAGGAAGAGTCAATGCGCGTTGACAGACGAATAGCAGAACTGCAGGAGCGACTCCACCGGAAACGGTTGCATAATCAGCAATTGGCTGCTACTTTAAAGCATCAGGTACACTGTCATTGCAAAATATTAATCTGAAAATTTTGAATGGCAAAATTTTAAATACGAATCTTATTAATAATTCGTCCTTGCAGGATAGTACGGATGATTTTGGTTCAATTCCTAACAAGAATGATCCAAAGTACCAAACGCTGCCTTACAATGCAAAACTTTTTGCTCCCTTTTCGAACAAACATGAGCAGGACCAGTTTGAGCAGAGTATGCAACAAATGCAATTAATCCAAGTGGACCATCATGACAGTCTGCACCCCCAACATCAATATAAGCAACAACAGCATAACAATCATCATCATAATATGCAGCAACAGCAATCTAATGAAAATAGCTATCATCACATTCAGCAAACTAACAATTATAACAACAGCAATGGGACCACTGAACATCATCCATTTTCAAATAGCAGCAGCAACAACAACGTCCTCCAGTCAATCGCTAATAGTGAGCCAACTGTGGTTAGTTTTAGTAGCAAAACACACGGTAACAATCATGTAAATAATAGCTCGAATGCTGCAAACGCTGCAGCAATTAGCAGTCTTCAACAACTACATCATCTCCTGAGCATCAGCAGTGGTCTCCAACAAAGTGCGAAAAATGCTTCCCAGCAACAACAACAGTCCTCTTCGATTCCACCGTCGGTGACGAACGCAATGATGGCGACAACCAACAGCGTTCCAAACGGTTTGCAAATGGCTCATAGCACGCAAGCTAATAACAATGTTTCTCGGGGGAAAGCCTTACCGGTAACAGGGAATGCAGTCCAAAATAGTGGTAGTAATAGCACGGGTAATAATAATGGTATGCCAGCGACGTTTTCAGTCATCCGGCCAAGTAATTTTTATCCCACTGGAGCCCCTCCAAGCACTTCCGTAAATAGCAGCAGCTCCTCGGCAACCACTTCAACTAACAACTCCACAACTTCGACAAGTAATAATGGCAGTAGTGGAGTTATTAACAGTGGGATAAGCTCGGCAGTACCTTCAATTTCAAACGTGCCTTCTTCTTTTGCCTCTTCTCGTCATAATGGATTAGCAACCAGTCAGGTAATGACTCCACTTCTCCTTACTTTTATTGCTTTTTCTGTGTACTCAAACCTTTTTTTTATCAGACATGATGGAATTGTAAACAAAATGAAAATGTCAAAAGATTGGCTTTCACTTCCCTCTGGGGCATTATGCTCCACATTTGTCTTGATTCACTAGATGAGTTTTTCGCTTAAGTAAAAAAGGTGAAGCGTTAAGTGAGAGTTTCTTAATTTTTTTATTTCCTCTCATAAAAAATTTGAAAGCGAACATAAGCGGAGAGCTCATTTGACGGTAGTTTGGTGAAAAAAGAAGCATCTACAGTGTAAAACGAACGAATGAAGCGAAAGAACAGCCACCACCCTACCCTGACCAGTCGTAAATCTAGAAATAAGCTTGCCTTGTTTTTCATGATAAAAAATGAAACAGTTTCAAGAGTGGAATGAAGCGCGTATAGTTACGTTGATTAGAATTTTTTTTTGGCGAAGATGAAATCTGCAGAGATGTTAATGCCTTGTTGCCCCTTTACTGAAAATTCGTGATAAATGATCCCCTTTCTGTTTTTCAGCGCTAAAGCAAGCGGTGGTATTAAAGTTAGAAGAATAAGTTAGATTAATGAGAAAACCCGATTTACTTTTCTTCTTTAATAATAAAAAAGTGTAGCTTTCCCTGTCACTCCTTCCCACACATAACCACACTCATGATTTGTGGAAAAGAAGTGTGGTGTGTATAATAGAGAAAGCAGCTTGAGTCTTGGCTGTGTAACGATAAAATGACGAAAACGAGAAGCTCAATGTTGTAACAAAGATATGACCAAACAGGAGAAAGTAGACTGAATTGGGTACAGCTGGTTATCAGGGGCTAATTGATAGCGTAAAAATTTCACCAAATCCGTAAAATAAATCATGAATCAGCAAATGATAAAAAACTTCTTTCGCTTCATTCTTTGTGTGTCTAAGAGGATAAGAAGAAGTCTAAATGCTATGTACAATGTAAAAGTGGATCGATTTTGTCCATAATCCTTCAGTGAACTTTTAGTATCTTCAATGGGGGCAATACGAGATGATTGCTTGTATTTTCATAGTTGTATGTTTTAATCACAACTGCAAGAGAGAAATAATGTTGCTATATAATTATGAAAACCGTGATTTTGAATATACAGGGAACACCGTGTGGAAGTAACGGAAGTTGAATCAGCAAATGATAAAAAACTTCTTTCGCTTCATTCTTTGTGTGTCTAAGAGGATAAGAAGAAGTCTAAATGCTATGTAAAAGTGGATCGATTTTGTCCATAATCCTTCAGTGAACTTTTAGTATTCAATGGGGGCAATACGAGATGATTGCTAATATTTTCATAGCTGTATGTTTTAATCACAACTGCAAGAGAGTAATAATGTTGCTATAATTATGAAAACCGTGATTTTGAATATACAGGGAACACCGTGTGGAAGTAACGGAAGCAGTTTAGAGGGCTCGTTGACAACCCCCAACCCCGCATCTATTAGCAGCACCGGCAGCAACGATACAGGATTCATTTCCAGCGGAAGCAGTTGTAATGGCTCTGGAATGGGACTTTCATCGCTGCCTCAGCCACCGCAACAACAGCAGCATTTAAAACCAGCACTTCCTCCAAAGCCTCCAAAACCAGCCCCGCCACCAAGGCAGGCGTATGATCCATACAACTACAATATGAGGTCTCTGGCAACATTCTTAATTTTCATATATTTTTCAGTTTTTGTACATTAAACTAATATCTACAAATTTCTGACAAGCAGGAGTAATTCAGCGGATATGGTGCTTCTTGAAAGATCTGAACAAGGGATGAATGCGAAACCCTCGTTTATGAAAAGCACTTCCCTCCAGCCTTCGACGGATACCGGAGCATCTGGTCAGAATGAGAAAGATCACCAACAGCATCAAACTAGCAACACTAATAACACCGTAAGTGCTTTTTTATCAGTAAAAATTTGTACATTAAAACAATCTTGGATAATCTAAAATATTATACGTCCATATTGGACAGGTCCGAGTGTCAATCAATAGACGGATCGAAATGCCACCTGCATTTCTATTTCCCGAGAGCGATCCACCCCCATCAGATCTGATCCCTGAACATCAGCAACAAAACTCCACATCTTCCACCTCTTCCGCGCTATCCGCCATGGTAAATGCTGCTGTTATGGAAAGACAACAACAGCAAAATCATCAATCAAATTCGGAGAGTGGGCAATCCCACCAGTCTATTCAGCAGCAGCAGTCACCCGTTAGCTCAGCATCTGGAGATTCCGTTGACGCTTCCCCACTACTGATGCCAAAAGGAGCTGTACCAAATCACCATCATCAACAACATCACCTCCACTACCTTCATCAACACTTGCAACATCAACTTGTTCCTGAAGAGTATACCTTGCCTGATGTATTCCCCCCACATCCTGCTACCAATCAAAATGTCATTTCTTACCAGTCTTCTGGGAACTCTACCTCAAAAGGCAATAAAGGGGATCACTTCTTGAATCTTAACAATCAAATTAATAGTCATCACCAGCTTCACCGGAATGCTCAGGCTTTGATAGAAAGTCTTGGCCAACACACCACCTTATCCCAGCAAGCTAATCAGGTTAGTTTTCTACTTATTGTATAAAATACTTTTATAATTCAACTAGCAAATTGAAAGTTTCATAATGCCCCTATTTTACTTTTATGTTTGTTATAACAGAAACTTCGTGAAAGTAACGAAGAGAACTCTGCAAACTCAAACTTGCGAGAAGACCACAATGCAAACACAGGCTCCTCGGGCAACAGTGGCAAAGAAAGTGGCGGAGAAAGTGCAACGATGCAGCTAGAGGCAAATGGCAAGTTGATTTTCTTATTAATTCTTTAATTATAATAAAATAAAAATCCTATTTCCATTTCCTTCCATTGATTTGCCTTTGGATGTAAATGTGAGTGAAGGGTGTTCCGAGAGAAAGTATAATGAAAACTTTCTCCACCTTATTCCTTCAAATGTTGTGCTTTTCACTCACCTTTGCTGACAGCAAAGCTTTCTTCTCCTTTAATTTCCCCTTACAATAGGTATTCGCGGTATGGCATAAATCCTAATTTGTAACTGTTCCCATTGCTTATGTTACGGTATATTTTTTCCAGAAGCTGTAATTGAGAATGAGAATGAAAGTTGTGGGAACAATCTCAACAATAACAACAGAAGTTCATCAGTTGAAGGAAGTCTGGCCCATATTGTAGCCTCGTCTTCATCTTCTGTGGAGAGCGGAATGGGCATTCGAAATCAGAGTCCATCAGAGTCAGAGACACTGACAGCTAATAAAGGAGTAAGCGAAGGAAATAGTGTAAGCAGTAGCGTAGCGAATCCCCAAGGGATTGTGGTCTTCTCGCAAGTTTGAGTTTGCAGAGTTCTCTTCGTTACTTTCACGAAGTTTCTGTTATAACAAACATAAAAGTAAAATAGGGGCATTATGAAACTTTCAATTTGCTAGTGAGACACTGACAGCTAATAAAGGAGTAAGCGAAGGAAATAGTGTAAGCAGTAGCGTAGCGAATCCCCAAGGGATTGTGGTCGCTCCTCAACTAACTACAGTTCCAGGAGTGCTCAGGCGTGTGAAGAAAAGCAATTTCAAATCCAATAACAAAGTAAGTCCTCTTCTTGATCTCTTCCACGAAAAAATAAGTCTTACTTTAGCCCATTTCTAACGCACTTGAGAAACAAGTTTCCCTTTTCTACTTTTTTATGTCAATATTATTAAGCAACTTTATCATCATCAACCTTGATATGAAAAAGCGTTCGTTTCTTCGCATTCATGATGATGAATGATGTTATCGCAATGAAGAATGTAACTTTTTTTTCTTTATAAGAGCTGGAATTTACTTTCCAATTTACTTTTCACATTCGTTCCATTTTTAATATAACTTTTATTTGCATAGAGAGTCTTTAAACCTGTTTTATTACAAAAATGTCAATGTGGTCATTTGTAAAAGTTCGAATTGTGCATTATGAAAAAACTGCAATAAATCCAAACGTACTGACATTTTGTATTTTTATCGTAGGATCACTTGCCGATTGGTATGGAATTGGGTTTTTCCTGCATTTTGCAATATATTTTATGTTATGTAATAATGTATTCTTTAAGGAAAAGTAGTAAGTGTCTGTAGAATACAAAAGATGAACTTGTTATCAAAGATGACCTAATCCCTTTCCTTTTCTTTAGGACTCCTCTGCATTGTGCCGCCTCCTGCAATAACGTAAGCATGGTGAAGTTTCTCGTGGAACATGGAGCTTGCATATTTGCAACCACTTTGAGTGATCATGAAACGGCAGCTGAAAAATGCGAAGAGGATGAAGATGGATTTGGACCTTGTTCTGAATATCTTTACAGTAAGACATCCATTCTTTTCAACACATGTACATTGCATTAGAAATGATATTTTGATCCTAGTGATCATATATCGTTGGAAAAAATATCTTTAGAATAAAAATGAATGTAGTTATTCAAAAGTGATGCATGAATGAAATTTCTTTCCAAACAGGTATTCAAGAGAAGCTTGGAATCATGAACGCTGGTGTAGTATATTCTGTTTTTGAATATGATGCACAGAATCCAGATGAACTTACATTTAAAGAAGGCGATCGTTTAGTTATTTTAAGGAAGGGAGATGAATATGAAAGAGAATGGTGGTGGGCTTCTGG
This sequence comes from Lepidocyrtus cf. nigrosetosus NNG-2020, assembly GCA_027744615.1. Lineage (NCBI taxonomy): Eukaryota > Metazoa > Arthropoda > Collembola > Entomobryomorpha > Entomobryidae > Lepidocyrtus > Lepidocyrtus cf. nigrosetosus NNG-2020. Next base: position 2,570 of record JAHZNK010000605.1, on the reverse strand, counting down.
TGGAGAGAAGGAAGGATATGTTCCTAGAAACTTGCTTGGGGTAATTATGACTTAATTTTCTTTTCTTCTGCCCTTCAGCAAAACTTGACTCTGTATATGATTTTAATTGATGGTTTAATTTTTTAAATTTTAGTTATATCCACGGGTCGTACCACAGAAGCGAAGCAACAGTTAGCAGATACTGCATCCTAGGCCAACTTTAAGGATTCTTCTAGAAAATAGAGTCACCCTTCTTTAAATGAATTGATTTCTCTTTAGATTTTCTATGCATGAATTGATTTTTGTTTGTAACTTTTTGAGTGATACTTTAATAGTGATGATTATTGGTACCAATAATCCGTTGTTGTGAAAATCTTGGAAGATAGATTGTATTATTAGGTATATATCTTTCAATATCACAATACCTGACGTTACAATTAACCTGTCAAATTTCGACTTTCACTAAATATTTTGGTTACATCTTTCTACTCATAAGCTATGCATTGATGCGATGCAGCAACTACGAAAAGGAGAAAGGTGTTTTCTTAAAAAAAAAGGATTGCTACACATCTTAATCAGACCAAAAAGTTCACAAACAACGCAATATTTCTCTTAAATCATATCATGTTACTTATTAAAAAAAGTTTTAATGTTCTATTTTGTATGACGGTGATATTTGATAAAAGCTGATGGCAAGGAACTGCATAGGTTCTCTTTGTTATCAATGAAAGTATCTCCCTTTTCTCTCGATCAATGTGATCTAGCCATGCTATGACACAAAACTCTTTGTAGCAGCTCCAAAGTATTTCCCTGACATAATGCCTTAAAAGCAAAACACTTCTTGTCGACCTAATATCAATCGTTTAAAAATATCAAAATATTTAGTGTCACACTCACACTAAAAGTAAAATTAAGTTAGTAAAAAATAAAATAATATTCTATAAAACCAATTTTTAAACAACTATTGTGAGAGGTGACAGGCAATCGTATCCGCAGATTTTATGCAAAAACACTAGTTAATTAACTGCTAACATTGCTAATCTTGAAGAATGTAACGATTTACAATTTACGAAATCCTGTACTTAATCCTATTTATAGTAAATAGTATGTAGTAGTGTGTCACGGTTTTAGGATAGATGAGAATGTCGCTTGACATTGCACATGATTAAGACGTCGGCAAATATAGAAAGTTGTATTTAAGATAGGATAAAGTCAAATGTGATATTAGGATGAAGGCAAAGATTTACGCAATTCTTTGGGAGAAATGTTAAAAAGAGCATACATGTCACCCTTACTTAATAATTATAAAATGACAAAAAGTACATTACTTAAGAATTCGACTTACTTTGTTGTTAGACAAATATATTTACTTGTTCGGGCTAAAGTAAGACGAAATATACACCACTTATTATTATGTAGTTATAAGAAAAGAAATTTGTTTTGTTTCGTTTGAGCATGTTATATGATAAAGGAATATTATGCAGAACAATTATATATTACTAATTCATAAGTCATAAATAAATAAAATAAATTCAGTGAATTAATAAAAGTAAGGACAAACAAATGTACACTTTCTTTCATTTGTCTCATTTCATGATTATTCCCGTATATAAATAACAATATTCATAATCATTACAAAACAATAATACATATACATTTACTATCCTTTTCTTTGCTACCATCTACCTAAATAACAATCTTCAGACGCTCCTAATCACAATAAATATACTTATCATTTCTACATTCTGGTCAAAAATACTACATTTAAATTAACCTATTTTAATCATCCTGGTATTCATGAGGTTCGTCCTTAATTATCAAATCTTCAACTTCAGGCGACCTCTGATTCCATGAAAAACAAAAAGTACATTAGATTGATATTCCAAAAATATGCTTGCTTAAAGCTACTTGATTACTTACCGGCTCATCTTTCAGGTTAGCTAACGATGGCCCAGCGGACTCATCCCCAACTGTAGAAACTTCTCCGTCATAATCCCCGTAATATCCTTCTTGTTTTACATATACGTCACTATTTCCTAACACAGCTTGCAAAATAGCTGGAGGCATACATGAACGCTGCAAAGATTCATTTAATTTTTAAAATTATTCGATGATGATTCAAAAGTTCATAAAAATGTAACCGTATAATTTCTCAATCATTCCAAATAACGATTTTACCTGTTGTGCTGATAAAGATAATAAATGTGCTTCGATTGGTTGTTTGAGGTCTGGAGCTTCCTTTAAGGCTTGTTGCAGTTGCGGAGCAGGCAGCATAAGAAGAATTGAACTTATTTTTGGTCCTGACCTTTGGCAACATTTCACAAAACCTTCCCACACTTTTGGCAATGTCCACACCTTCAAATAAAAACGCAGTACACATTTACACATTTAAAAATTAAGTAATAAAGATTGCCAGTATAAAAAATATTTGCACCATTGTGGCTTACCTGCTTATTAACTAATCTACCGAGAATATTCAGTATAAATCCATGCAACTTTGAATGCAAAGCTAAAGTCTGGATTACTGTTCTCATTAGCAAGGTAGGTAAGGGAGATTGTTCCATCAACTGATTTATTACTACTGCCAAAAC
>JAHZNK010000604.1:0-10126 GCA_027744615.1 Lepidocyrtus cf. nigrosetosus NNG-2020 | reverse complement strand
TGCGAACCTCCATAGGATTGACAGTGATATTCAAAGCAGAGTCATCCCAAGCCATTTCAGCATCCGCCATATCCTGCTCGGTAGCCCTGTGATGCGCAGCCCGGATTCTTATCACACCCAACACAATCATAAATAGAAGGAAGCCAACGCAAACGACGATGATGACGGTAACGGCGTGACTAGTGCCAACCTCTTTGGCTCCATCCATAAAAGTGTGAGTGATGTACATGTCATTAATCATGTGAGCGGGCTTCATATCAGCGACATGCTCTGACACCTGAGCATGTGCGGGGGCTATCATGTTATCAAGTTGGGCATGTTCCTCGGCTTCCTGCTGAACTCCAGAGAAGAGCGGATCCTCTGTGCTTCTGCTCAGGTCAGGGTGAATTACAGTGAGCTGAAACGAGAGACAGATAAACAAGAAATGATTTTGTGTAAAAAAGAGAATAGCAAGATGTCTCTTAAACAAGAATAATGATTCGCAATATATTCTCATCTCTCCTACTACGATTAGTAGATACATAAAAATATCTTTTCTTTTGAGAGACAGGAAAAGATTTATGGCTCGTTTAGCTGTTGCTGCGCCAATTTTTCACCTCATTGCCCTTTATTTCCAACAACCACACCACCACCGTCACCATCCATCCTCTTTCTCCCAATTTTTATTTAATCCTTACCGTTTGAACGTATTCATTTGACGTAAATCGGCCATTTAGCTCGGAACAAATGAGCTTGAACGCACGGTTCAGGTAGTATGCTGGCTTCTTGTTGCTGTACTGAATCTGTCTCAGGACCTATTTAACAATGAAATAAATTGGGGATTTTTTAATACATGGCTTTATTATGTCATTAAGGCATATATTTTTTAGAGAAAGATGAAAGGATTAATATAATTTAATAAGTTTTCTTCTCTTGTACCTGCTCATAGTTATAAATCATATCCGCTCCAGTCAAAAGAACTCCGTCGTTAGTGATCTTCTCGACGATTCCAAGCTGGCTTAGCATATTTTCTGGTACGGTAAGACTTTCATGATCTGGATTCAAAGGGGGATACACGCTGACCGTGCAAGCATCCAATTTCCTTTCAATCACGCTGACAGGTTCACCTATATAAAAAAGAGGAAATTTGCACATAAAGCTTTCGCCAGTATTGGATTTTGTGAATATCAATTTATCATTTAATTGTAATTGATGGAATTATGGAAATTTTGTTGAGCTTATTTCATTACAAAGCTTTGAACATAAATTGGATTTAAATCAGATTTAATTTCAATCCATTTCAAAGCTCTTTTTTTGGACGTCCTGTGCTTCAGCTCTTCTAATGATGCCATTTCCTTTCCGGAACTTTTAACTAATCTTCTTTTGTACTATTTCAATGAATTCTAAACTAAAATCAAACACGACAAGGCTTTCATCTCATTGCCAAACTGGAGATTTATTTTTCCATTGGTTTTTTATTTCCGTTACCTTTGAAAAACATTCCTCTCGGCTAAAAAACGCATATTTTATCCAAACAAAAACAAAATCGATCCACTTTCCAAAAAAATCTATAAAAAATTGTTTACCGTTTAAAAACACAAACATTGAAAAAATAGCATTTCATTTCCTATTTCCCCATTCTTTTCAGAGTCAATAGATTTTGTGCTGTGTATACAAAAAAGTGATGATAAAAGTGGGCATATATTAAAAAATTTGCTGGAAGCAAACATTCCATACAAAGCCATTCATAACAATAACAAGATCAACAAAAAAGGCTTGACTTGAGGTTTTTTTTATGATGGCTTTTTAAACTTGACTCTCATTTCCAAACATATCCAGAGAGGAGAGGGAGAGAGCTTGTAGTGCCGAGATTAGCTGTCAACTCACTTCAAAAAAGGTTTCCCAGTTGGAGGTTGACTTCCATAATGGGAAATGGATATAATAGCGTATTATTACATCTTCTTCCGGCTTAAATTTGTAGTGCCGAGATTAGCTGTCAACTCACTTCAAAAAAGGTTTCCCAGTTGGAGGTTGACTTCCATAATGGGAAATGGATATAATAGCGTATTATTACATTTTCTTCCGGCTTAAATACTTTTTTGTGGTTTTCTCCCCGTCATATTATTATGTAGCTTTTATACCAAGTGAATGACTTTTTCCCATGAAAACGGAGGGGGATGTCATGCTGTTCCACATCCTCCTCTCTTTTGTTTTAGCTTTCTTCTCACTTGTCAACGGTTGAATAACAACAACAAAATAGATTACTTATCGAGCTAATAGCCAACTACTTTAAAAAACTACATTGTTTCACGGTGATGGGATAGGAGGTGGAACAGAAATGCCTTTTCTTATTATGATGATAGGATTAAAGAAAGGTGAATTTATAGAGGAACTGTTCCAACAAGAGAAAACCTTCTTCACTCCTTTTCCAAGTCTAAACATCTTTACCAAATCCTAGAAAAAAGATGTCCTGACATGATGACAAGCTGCTGTGCCATTACCATTGCATCACCACCGCAAAAAAATACTGGCAATTTTNAAAGGTGAATTTATAGAGGAACTGTTCCAACAAGAGAAAACCTTCATCACTCCTTTTCCAAGTCTAAACATCTTTACCAAATCCTAGAAAAAAAGATGTCCTGACATGATGACAAGCTGCTGTGCCATTACCATTGCATCACCGCAAAAAAAAATACTGGCAATTTTTCAATACTTTTTTTCCTTTTGTATTTCTTTCATCTCGTTACATTCTTGTTTTCCTGTGAATATATTTCAAGCTTTTAATAGTAGCTTCAGAGAAAAATCAAGTCAAAGCGGTAAAAATATTTTCCCAATCCATTTCCCATTTTTTCCATCATCCTCCCTAAATTACTGTGTAAAGAGGAGGTGCTAACTGAAATGGAGGTTTTAAAAAAGCGTAATGGTAATGAACACGTCATCCTCCGCAGTAAAAAAGGACAGCTTCTTTTTAACGATTTCTGAAGAGATGAATCTGAGGGAAAAAGTTTGGAGGAATGTTACCTCCCGTGTTGGTTTCATAACGATCATGATGATGTTTATGTATCGATTACCATTTAGCTAAGGCATTTTTGATGTTGTGGTGGTGGAGAAGGAGTGTGGGGGAGGATGAGGAGAATCCCTGCATACTTTTTACCAGTGTAATGATCTTGACTGGCAAACAACCCAACAACCAAGCTATTTGCAAAGAGCATAATTTTACTTCGTGTTTGACGTTAATGGTTCCAGGAAAACGAGAAAAAAATCTACAGAGAGAGGCTGTCTTTCGGTTTCATTTCAAAAAGTTAACCCGTGCATGTGTATTGACGAGTCAGACAAAATTTCACAAGTTTTTGATCAAACTCCAAGAATTGAGAGAGAATTCAGGATTGACTTTCTGTACAGAACAGAAAGGAACTACTGTGAGAAGTCTCGAGGCGTGTAGAGTTCATTTTTAACTCTGATGATGATATTGATATGGAGTGCTTAACCCTTTTCTCTCTCTCTCAAAAGAATATTGAAAGTGACATGACACAAGCTTTTTTCTAATAAAAAAATTTTCTCTTGGGGAAATAAGGAGAACTAGAGAGAAGTTTTTTTCCTGGAGTTTTTTATGGTTTTAATGTTTTTCAAAAAGATGGGAAGCATATAAATAGAGTGAGAGCGTGTGATGCAGAGAGGAGGTGTTTAAGCGGAAGTTGCTTTAAATCATTCTATCGCTTCGTCTCTTTATTCACTTTAAGGAAGTGTTTGATCCAATTGGGAATATTTTTTTTACTTGTCGAAGTAAAAATGAAATGGTTAAGAAATTGTAAAAATTTGTGTGAGATGAAGTTGAGTTATTAGCATATTGCGTAAGGATTTTTATGTATCGTAAAAAATCAAACAAGTTCTATATTCGCTCTGATTTTCTGAATTTATTATAAAAACTTATCCGCTATTTGTACTCGTAATCTAATTTTTCAAACCGTGGATTCAATGGAAATTTTTCCGAAAAACAAACCCAAAAGCAATATTTAAATTTATTGAGTTTTATGTACATTGATGCAATAAAAAGGGTAGAAAAATCTCAAAAATAAAGCTTACCATTCCTCCACTCTTCATTATCATCCCGGTCAGAGCTGATGGTAATCCTGACATCGGAGAAGACTCGAACCCCAAGACGGAAGTCCTCGTAATCCCTAGGCAGATTGCTCGTCCCATTGATCTCAATTGTTGGCTTCTGGGGAGGCAACACCATCACGAAGGAGTCAGAGGGGATTATCTTAATGGTCTTTCCGGACTCACATCTGTGCCATCACATCAAATAACATAAAAAACATGATCAGTTCTATCTGCTCTCTCTGTACTCTTTCTCTAGCAATAACAAAATACAAAACAACTGTAATAAAAGGGGTCCCTGCTTCCTCCCAACAAAATCATCATCGTCATCAAGCCAAATAGTCTTCTTAAGTCTACGTTTTTGAACAATGTACATGCACTTTACTACTCTTCTTTAATGTCTATGGAGAGAACATAAGCACAGTTAGTTTCACAAAGCGCCATTCTTATCATCATTATTATTATTACTGTGAAATTGTGGAATGAATGCATCCTCAAAGAGAAACTATACGCATTTCTACTTTCTCCCATTATTGCTGTGGCCAAACAAAACTGGATTTTCATTCCTCATGAAAACAGTCCGGAAAAAGCAATTCATGTAATAAAAGAGATAGAATGGAACGTTGTTGTTGTCAGCATAATAGTAAAAAAAGTCTGGGATACAATGACCACCACCGCCACCATCTACAACAACAACAGCAGCAGCACCACCGCCATAGCCAACAAACCACCACCACAAAAATTGTTTTGTGATGCAACTTTTTATTATATAAGTTTTAATGGTGGGTGTGAGTAAGTAAAGTGTATAATAGAGCTTTTTTCTTTTTCACTGGACTCTTTTACCCTTTCCCTGACCACAATAATAATGTCTTCTCTTGTCCTCCTATCGTGTGTCCTCGTGAAAAGTTCATTTGTAAAATTCACATTATTACCAAAAAACTCTTTTATTTTCTCGTTTTTACAGTAAAAAATATTTTGTTTTTTTTATTACAGGATGACATATGCTAACTTTTTTTCCTTGGGCTTGTTTGCCAGGCCCATACAACCCTTTCTTTTTGATAACGAAAAATGGGGAAAATTGTAGCAGAGGTCGTTACAAATAAATGGATATAAAACGCAATAAAAAACTTGGCTCTTCTGCTTCTTCTCATGTGTGTTAGGGAAAAAGATGTTTAAAAAACGAGAAAGTTCTTTTAAAAAAGATTTCAACCATTTAGCTCCTCTCCATCACCTCCTCCATCGTCCTTTTTTGTATTCTTTTTAAACCATTTTAAAATCCATTCCTTTTCTCTTTTTAAATAGCCTCCTTCGTTTTATGTAATATTCCCCAGAAATAAGGCTTAAAAAGTTTCAGAGAATAATATAAGGGAAAGAAATGAGTTTTTTCCTTTTTTAACATCAAAATCTTGTCTTTTTTCCTCTGAAAATCATTGCCATTTCCTAGTTTTTGCTTAAGCAAACCTAGCAAAATAGGAAAGATCTCGGAGCATGAAAAAAAGTTCTCGGAACGGGGAGAATGAGATGAGAAAATCGATCCGATTCCAAAACACTTTTCTCGAGGAGGAGAAGAGAAAGAGCACCATCATCAGAAGCAACATAGCACACAGACAGAGAGTAATAATATGTATCGTCGTAGATCGTTATGTGTAAGTAAGGGACCATCTCTAATCGAACCTGCCACCTTCATATCCTCTCTCTCTCCAAAAAAAACTCTTTTCCACTATCACTTTACGACTCCCCGTATTTCATACTAAAAGTTACTCGTGGAAAAGGCATCTTGTTTGGGAAAAAAGCAGGAAACTTTCCGTGTGAAAACACCGCTTCTCTCTCACAGTGTATATACGGGTGTGAGAAAATTCCATTTTGTTCCAAGATGAAATTTTTTAAAGAATTCACTTTTTTTGTCTCTCATTCTACATAGAATCTTTTTCCTTCACGTGAGAGAGAGGACCCATCATCACCATCATCATTATCATAGTCGTTACATATTTTCATAAAATGGCTTCCGTATAAATGGCTTTTCTTACCTGCCCTATTCTCTCTCTTCTACGCATAGAAGAAAAAAAGAAAGACATTAGGAATAAACGATGAAATTTCCTTGAAGAAACCTAAAACGACTCCATTTTCGATTATGTTCTATTCTCTCTTTATTCCTCCCATCTTCCCAAACCAACAATGACAGTGTCCATTAAGTACACACATTTAAGTTTATGATTGCAATCATATTTAATTATATACTCTTTCAACTCCCAACCAAGCCTCGATAGATATATACAAAGGAAAAAAACGAGTTACTTTTTACGGGGAAAAGGTAAAAGAGAAAATGGATTATGGGGATGGTGGGACTTGCCTTAATTTGTTTACAATGCTTACTCGAAAGAAACTGCAAATTCTCTCTCAATGATGATGATTACCAAAATTGGGAGAATGGAGGGGCTTCCTCTTTGATTAACAATTTGCTTGTTATTACGCTGATGGTCGGAGCATAACCGTAATAGAAATATCGGTCATTCATCATTAAAAGTCATTTGCAATTTTCATCTTATTAAATATTGAGCATGATTAATCCTTCACTGTAAAAAAAGCTGCGATTAATTTGAAAATTAAATCAAGTTGATATAATAAAAATCTTTTTAATCCGCATCGTCAGTCTGCATTTCACCTGATTTAATCAAAATACACACGAAAGAAGTAATAAAAAAGTGTATTTCTTTACAAACAAATAGTTATGAGAAGGAGTTACTTTTCCCACATACACACACACGCTATTTCAGAATCATGAATAAAATCTGGAACAATTCCATTTTGGAAGAAAACGCTGCTGAGGAATTGCCATGCATAGTAATAATAATAAATATGGAAATGAATATTTGCACGCGCGCGTATGCATCCAACCGTCAACCGTTATTCCAAGGAATAAAAAGGAGCTCAATTTACGTTTCTGCATTTAGCTCTCTTTCTGGCATAGTGACTCACCAATTTACTTGTGATAATATCCACCACCACTGCAAAATAAGTTTCTCTTTTTTAATAGTAGACTAAATCTGCAATAATTCTATCACAGCAGCCTTCTTACTTTTTCTTGTAGAAAGGGAAAGAAGTAGACTTATGAAAATTGCTGGCATGATGATGATGATGATGATGGCGTATGCTCTTGTATAAGTAGTAGGCGGAAGGCAGAATAAACCAGAACGCTTTTTAAGAAATATTTTATAGGACGTTTCAAGGTCTGTGATGTACATGCCTATACAGTTTATAAGAGAAAATCCTAACTTTTTTTCTGGAGTTGATGACGATGATGTTTTTACGAATGTATTTAAATGCATTTGATGTAGTAAAAGTACAGTTTTGAGAGGAGAAAAGTGCAAGTATAAAGCACTCATACACAACTACATAATATATGAAGGGAGAAAAGAAAAGGAAAGAAAAAGGAGAAAAGGATTTTTCACATTTTTTATATCTAGAAGAAGGATCAACGGTACTTACATAACTTTGGTAGTTAAGTGAAGGTTTCGGCGACCGGGCGTCGGGAACTCTCGGGAGTTGATGTAGCCCACCCTTCTGATCAAGTTCTCAATGTCGGTTGTGTTATCTCCTTCTACAGTGATTTCTGTCATGTCTGGATGTTTTATTCACGGGGAAAAGGGAGAGAGAGGGTGAAAGCAAGAAATTAAGATTAATTTATTGCACGTTAATTTTGATTTTAAAAACATTGTAAACAAATTTTTTATGGTTTCGAGGGACACTTACCCGGTGGTTATTATTATTATCACAATAATAATAAAGTGGGGAGGAAAAAATAGAGAAAAAAGGGATTATAGACATAATTTACTGGATTTTGAGCACTATTTCTCTTCTAAAGATTACCACGTTAATCACCTATAAATTACGATTAACGTGCCTCCTTGTTTTTACACCGTCAAGTCAACCAAGTCATTCATCTCAATTTTTGCTTTGTCAAAAAAATAAACCGCAATACAACCTCAATTGAACTGTAAATTGTTTTGCTTTGATATTTGCATGAAATTAATGATGACGCAAACCAAGCGTACACACTGACTTCATCAACTGTACGCTGTAATTATAAAAATATAACTCAATTAGTGAATTTTATGGGAAAAGCTATTCATCCATGATTCCATCTCAATTATATTCATACGCCACACAAAACCAACTTTTTTTGTATTCATTGCCTGGAATCAAAAGTTTCATCTGGGAAAGTATAAAAAGAAACACAATGGAATATAATGATACGAATTTTTCTAGCGAAAAAGTGAAGAATGGAACAAGTTAGGTTTTTTTTCTATTTTAACCAAATCAAGCTACACGCAGGTTTCTAACAAAAGATGGAGAGTTTTTTCAAAAACTTTTTTTTCTTTCTGTAACAGAAAAGAAAAAAGTGAAAAAGAAAGAAAAACATGTGCAAAATTTTTATAAAAGTTGCACATAGCAGCAGCAGCAGTGAAGAAATGTTTTTCTATTCAAATACGATGTATGTTTTTATGATTTTTTAAAGAAAAGAGTTAACAATGAATAGTGCGTTTGTTATAACTCTGTGGCAGGCTTTTTTGTCCTATTCTTTGCTCATAAAAAAGAAGAAAAATCAAAAAGGAATGGCGATACCAATTCAGTTGACTATGAAAAGGAAAATTATGATGAAAAATGATGGGTTTTGTAGAAGAAAAAGTAAATTCAGTTATTCCACGTGAAATCCTCTTTTTAAAGATTTTATTGTACCAACTCATGTGTAGGAAAATTATTTAAAAAAATGAACTGATGAAGTGAAGATATTTTTCGCTTGTTTTCACCAGGAAAAAAATTAAACTTTTTTGATCTTTGATTTGAGCTTCCAGAGAAGATTCCAGAATGATAGACATCGTTGGATTGGATGAGCACAGGATTTGCTTAATGGGCTTGATTGAATTCATACATCCTCTCATGATTGATGATGATGACGCAGGTGCGATTCGAAGTTTTCGAGTTTTTGCATAAAAACTTTTAAATTGTAATCTTGCATAATAAATCTTCCCGTGTCTGGAATCAACTTCATCATATTTTTTGGGGGACGCTGAGACAATCTCTTTAATGCTGATGAACACACAAACTGCTTACGAAATGTGTTTTTCGTTGTTTTTATGCTGAGCTCACTGCTTACAAATCAAGGACATTGATTGTAATAATGAAAAAGGGCTCTTTCTACATTCCTTTAGAATTCTCTCTCTAATCTTTCACCTGATTGCAAAACATTTTGCGCAGAAAAACCTGCAAAATTTATATATACACCAGAGCTTCAAAGCAACAAGGGCTTTCTGAAAAGACTTTATGTATATAGCGTTTTTGGACTATAAAAAGACAGAAATTAAAGTTTTATATATCACTTTTGTAATATTAGGAGAAACCTTTCGTTTAAACAGGGACTGCAACCCCTTTTCATGTTCGCTCATCGTCGTCATCATCGTGAATAATCAGGAAGATCAAAGGAGTATAAAATATTCATTATTTTGTGTTTAGTGATAATAAGAACGACCCATCATTATATATATCTCCCCGGCATTCTCTTCAACACCGCTTTTTGCCCCATCGTCGCTGTTGTTGTAGATTCGCGTGTGTAATTTCCTACGAATTATTTCCATTATTTTCCAATCCTGAAAATTTTGGCACAAATACTTGTCATTCGACAGAAATAGCAATTTCAATTCTCGCAGTTTCACAATCAAAAGAAAAATGAGTTGAACTGTGAAGGTGAACAAGGAAAATCTCTCTATTGTTCTTTAAAAAATACTGGAAACGATACCTATAAAGTTTGCCAAAACTGGAATTTTCGCATAGAAACAGCCATCGTGACATGCGCTACAATTTATTCCTTCCGTGTTAATAATGACCAGGTATAAAGGAGAGTAAAAACGGAGCAGGTTGTTTTTTCAGTTTGATTTGCCTAAATACATATTTCAAAAGATATTTATCAGGTATGCACACATGTCGAATAAAATCGGAGTAATAATAACAGCAGCAGACATATGCCAGCAACAGCGACTATTATATTTCCATT
>JAHZNK010000603.1:0-11735 GCA_027744615.1 Lepidocyrtus cf. nigrosetosus NNG-2020 | reverse complement strand
TAGCATTCATACAATAGTCCAATGATATGAATAAGAATGATATAAAAATTGACTGAAAAACCTTAATACCTACTTAGACTTGATGGAAACTTGAATTTAATGGAAGGGAAGTATAAGCTCAAAATCTTGAAAATTGTTTGCACAAATGAAAATCGTTTTATTAAATGATTTTTTTGCAAAATTATAATGACATCTTCATACTAACATACTAAACGGGAAAAAAAGTTTCGTGTGCAGAAAAATTGTGCTCAATTGAATCATAACACCTTTGCAGATAGTTGATTAGACCAGGCATAAATATTTTTCTTGTTTTATTATTATATCTAGAAAAATTGTTAAAATGTTATAGGTACTAAAGAAATATCATTCCTCGCGATTGTGATTGAATGTAGGGTGAGGTTAGTGCGAATACCTATAATCAGAAGGCATTAACAACTGATTGAGATGTATTTTTCGGGTTTTATAGTGTTTCTTTTTATTCTGCCAACGAAATCATTTTAAATGAAAAAATAATATCTATCATTATTGATTCTTGTCCCTTTTTCTTATTTTAATTCTATAAAGTGGAAAGTGGAATGAAAAATATAGTATTTGCAAAAGGAGACAGACAACTTGCAAAAATAATTGCTTCAAAAAGAATTTCAACCTTCAACCCCATTTTACTTCCTTTTCATTTCTTTATAATTTATGCAAAGGTTTTGTTGTCGCGGATTATTGGTGGGAATCAGAACTGCAAGTGGCACACAATAAATGTATCTGATTTAAATATAAATACCTATTTGTACTTTTACAACTTGAAATCTGTTTTACTCGTTTGTTGATGGTAAAAATGATTTGAGTGACAAGACGAGATATTTACATGACTGAATAATTTATGAACAGCGGAACAACAAAATCTGTATTTCAGTACACATAAAAATAAAATTACGGAAGCTGGTTTCAGCTTTTTTCAAAATCGACCACTGTCAAAATCAGTCAATCAATCAATGCAAGGTTATTTAAATACGGCTTTTAAAATTTTCTTACTTTTTTCGCTGGTTTATATTTCAATAAACATTTTTGCAATAAAAAAGCATAATTGCTAATGTAATAGCAATAGCTATATATATTTAAGAGAAATTTGAAAGATTTGCTCACGAAAGGTAAAACGGTTTGATTAATTTTTATCCGAAATTTAAAACTACAAGTATTATTGAGGAAGTAGTCCGAAGTTGCCCGAAAGTGGATATGGTTTAGAAAAGTAAGATCGTGAATTTACAAAAAAACTGTTACAATAACACTACAATAACTGGTGGCAAATTACCCATTGATTTAGTTATTGGTAAAGATAAAGATATTCATGCCCGTTATATAGAACAGATATACAGAAGTATTCATTCTATTAGGTATGTTAATATTTTAAAGCTGTTTATGCGTTAATAGTTGATTTTTGCAGCTTTGTTCAACAGCAAAACCACTATCCTCATCGAACTGGTCCCTGCAACCAAATACACAAATGAACTTGCAAATAATAATTGCAATTGCATGATGATGAATTAAATAGTAAAACTGAAATCAGGTTGAAATGATATTAGTATTAGTATAGATTGGCAAAATGCAAATCAAGTTTTTCCCTTTTTTCCCTCCTACTTGTTCAGCGTCTTATTACTTCATCATAAAACCATTTTTTATTTCGGGCTGTGATTGTATAGCTTTTATAAAAATATTTTTGTATTACATCTTTCTTACGCTTACTGTTAACTTCCTTTAGGCGAATAAATCTGGTCAATTGCTGTCCACCTTGATCTGCATACGAATAAAAATCACTTTAGATAAAGTCACACAAGGAGATAAAGTTCTTTGACTTTATTTCTAGGTATTTAATCGTGTAGAAAAAGAATGCAGAAAATAGAGCTTTCGTTTTCAAATCCAAAATATTTAAGCATTGCTAGCTGTCAATATGAATTGGCCCAATTTTATTAAACAAAAATCTAATTTAAGTTAAATCTACAATTTTGGATTAATTGATAAAGAGTAAAATTGTGTTGATGTCTATGACGCATAAATTTTCTAATTTAAAAAGCAAAGGTAAGAAAAACCTGTCAAAGGAAATATGCCAGAATAATATCCGATCACATCGATGATATTAACTGATATAAAAAGATGACGTTAGCAACTTGAGAAAGCTTAATAATAGCATTTTACACAGAAAATGTTAAGTTTCGTGGAAGGATAGAAAGTTATTGTTTTATAATGAAACCGAATAAATAAACCTGATTTGCTAACATTTTTGTGGTTTTTGTCTGTCTCCCAGTCGGTCGTCCGGGAAGGTAATAACGTTTCAATAATTTGATGAGCTTTTCTGTTGTTTGTTGTTGGTGTTGTGGACGATAAACTTGATTTTCTATTGTTTGTTTTAAGAATGTTAAACGGGAAAAGTAATTTTATTTTCTATTGATTTTCCGGATATGCATATAATCTGCATGAAAAAGCAAAAAACTTCATTATCTACATGCTTTAAATCTCCATCTAGATTTTAACTATTGCAAATAACTTCGCAGAGTTTATTACTCAATACAGAGTCTTATAATAGTAGAAAGTAGCTTTGAATTCTTCCTTGTTTTTTCACCTGAAATAATGATACTCAAATAATTGGATGTTGCGTGCAAAAGATATACTGAAAAATGTTTGTNAATAATGATACTCAAATAATTGGATGTTGCGTGCAAAAGATATACTGCATGAAAAATGTGATGATTGGATTGTTATTTTTTGCGGTGTTGGAAGAACTGACTGCGGTGGTAGTGATGATTAGATTTGATGATGTTGCTATTTTACTGCCTGTTTCTTCGAGATCAATTACATGAACCTGATCTTTAAATTGAAGTAAACAGTGAACAATCGGATGAAATTGAAAGAAGTGAACGGTTTTCATTTCATTTTTATTGTCTGTCCGATCATCAACCAATATTATAAACAAGCTGATGCTTTTTGTAAGGAATAAATATTTTTCTTGGAGCCATTATTGGCAGTTCGTTAATTTCACATTTCATTATATGCAAAGTTATTGTTTCAGTTGCGAAATTCCCGTTTCGATTTTGCCATTTTAGCAAAATGTATCAAACCTGCACTGGAATAAATTAGAAAATAAAAACCTGTGTCTGTTCCCGTTGCTCGTAATAAAATATTTTTCCTAGTTTAATTAAATCTTAAGGCGGTATCATGTAATCCTATACGCTTTATAGCAATCTCCATGAAGCATTTTATTTGGGAAATCAAAATCTAACAATGACCCCGGTTTTTTTATTAATTTTGTCGAATTGATTGAAAACGAATTAATAAAAGCTAAGAACAACTGGCAGGGGTAAATAAAATGATAATCAAAACCTAGTAAATCTATTTTTATTATGCAATTTGTCAGCAGAACATCTTGTATGCTGAAACCACCCCTAATTTCAAGAAATGATCTGGATCACTTTGATCTTTTTGATATTAATACACTTTTCTACCTGCTGACAAGTAACTGTTTCCTCTCCTTGTGCGCACATTCGTTATCTTAATCCTCATCATCACTTTCTGGTGGTGAATCCGTCTCGGTCGGCATTTGTTCAAGAAAGCCACCGTTATTCTACTATCAGCAATTACTTTTCATATGATCTGGTACTTGTCATGTACAACTTTTCAGGATTACTTGCAAGTTATTTATGAAAACCTTGTATTGAAAACAACTTGTTACATACGCCAGGGGATGGTCTATTGAAATAATGAGTGTTATGAGGGTGGAGTAAATCAGAGTTAGACTCTCTCCCCATGTATATTCACGAAATAATTTATGAATACAAATCCAATTAGTGATTCCTATGGATTAAGTAATAAAAACTATAAATTATACGTGTTTGGTAATAAAAATCAGTCACAATGCGTTTAAGTTAGTATTATTGACAAAGTCATTTCCAGTAATGTTTTAATTCTCCTTTGGCTTTATTTGCTTAAATTGCATTGTTTTGAATTGAAATAAAGTAATATTTTTTGTTTTTTTTTTGTTTTCCAGGGCCACCCAGGATAAAGTGTACTTGTGAGTGTCGGGTAAGTAAATTGATTTTTTCTCAATATTATTCTAACAAATTGCTACAATTTCAAACATTTCTTAACACAAATATGTATTATCTACGGAGTAAACGAAATCAACATAGCAAAGGAAAAGAAAAAACAAAAACCACTGCAGTGCAAAGTGCGATGATATGTTTTAAGATTGTCAAAGAAAAAAGAAAGCAATTATCAGATGAAAGGAACTCTATTAGATTTTCAACCATGAAACCCTTCATTGGTATTACTTTGTTATTTGTACACGAGGGATAATGTGAATATCATGTTTTCAAAACAATTCCGCGCCTTTTCATTTTATTGTTTGTACGTTTACTAAAGTTTATGGAAAGGGTAATTTTTAATGATCCACCTTTTTTAAATTGTTCGGGAAACCCTTGATTACAGCCTTTCTTTTCAAAAGCACGCTAAACCATTTTTACTGCACCTTTTACCTCGTAACATAATAAAAATAAGGTTTACCCTCGAAAAAAGTTTTAAAACTCTTTGTTTTTATAGCCAGAGATTAAACAAACCAACTTTGTACCTGCCTACTTCACTAAAATGGAAAAGTGCATTTCATGCTATTGTAATTATTAAACCATAAACATCACAAGTCCAATGTTTTATGATAGAATTGCCGGCAACTCATATAATCAAGCCATGTACTTTACCTTTGGTTTTTTGACATTCTTAATCCCCACATACACTGCTGGTATTAAGTAAAATTCTATTTCTATAGATAGCAAAAGATTTCTTGAATCGGATTGAAGAAGAAAATAGTAAAGAAAAAGAAGCTTGCGATTGGGCAAGACAGCACTCTAAACAAAAAATTTTACCACTTCGATAAAATTTATCTAGGCAAAGAGGGAACACACACAGCACGCACTTAAATTTCAATTTTTTAAAAAACTTTCCTAATCTTATCAGTAGTTTTTCTCAAAGATATAATCATGTTATACTCAAATAGCTTCATGAAAGTTGGTGACAAAACTGCTTTTAAAAATACTTTTGTAATAATTTGCCAACAATTGTAAGCACATTCTTAACTTATCTTCCTTGATAATTATTATAACGCTTGTGTGTCATCAGAATTGTATATTTCAATTGTATACAGCAGCAAATGAGAGAAAAATATTGAAGGTCCACCTAAGCATAGCTAAAAGGTATTTTCCAAAATACCTGCCTTAATTCAGTCAGGTTATACGTGGGATATTGTATTAGGTGGATATGGTGGGCTAAAATTTAAAAAAGTAGAATCAATCCTTTTGGCAAGGTGCTTTGATATATAAGCAAACACTCATTGTCAATTTTCAACTAATCTTTTTTGGTAAAGAAGAGTGCAAAATGAATATTTATGATCAGTTTGTTCGCTGCAGTACCTCATAATGCAATCGATGAGTCTTGCATGTGATGAGTGCATATGAAATTTTACGTTTTGCTTTGTCATGCACTTGCGTTGGTGGTCACTTAAAGAATCATTAGGGACGATTTGCAATGATGTCAGGTCAGTTATATAGTAGTAACTTACTGCAGTAGTGCTTATTTAAATTTTACGTTTTGCTTTGTCATGCACTTGCGTTGGTGGTCACTTAAAGAATCATTAGGGACGATTTGCAATGATGTCAGGTCAGTTATATAGTAGTAACTTACTGCAGTAGTATTTTAAAGCAGCGTCACATGCTTTAAATGCTGCAGAGTAGCTTTACATCAAGCAATGAAGAATTAAACCGCACACGAATGTCCCTTTTGTTTTTTAGGAATGAGACTTATTTGATATAACACAAACCAATTCACGCCGGAATGTGAATGGTGTCAACCTCCATATTTGTCTTGATCACTACCACTCACTTTTACCAATTGCACTTGTTGCGGTAGTTAGTAGTATAGTATTATGAAAAAGACAAGAGAGAGTTTTTTGCAATTGACTGTTTTGGCATGGAATAGTCATCATCTCTTCGTGTGTCTGTTATAAGGTATATGGTGAACCGAATGAAAAAATATGTGAAGGATGCATATTCGATGATGCTTTATTGGGTGACGACAAGAATTCTCAAATCTTTTAAAAGGTATGCCTTCAGTCAGTCAATTGCAAAATGGCTGTGTTATACATATGGCCTTAATGGGTATAAAGTTATGGTGACAAGGATGGATGGGCTTAGAGTGAAGGTTGCAGCTATTTTTGTGTGGGCAAATGCTAAAAGCCGAAGGAAAAATATGTCAAAAGGACTTATAAACTTGAAAAATTATCATTTTTATGTTTTCGATACAAATTGGTATGCATATTGACTAGTTCCTTTCATAAAAATATAAAATCCTTAAAGTTTACTATTTTCATTGTTGACAATGAATATCCGGTGTATTATTATTATCAATCCAATGCATAATACAACTGGAAAGATTTTTAATTTTAAGAAGAGTCTATGAAATGTACAAAAAACGTTTGGATTAGGTCTGTGTTTTTGAACCCTGTTAAGCAAATTTACAAACTTATTACTTTTTATCCCAGCCACTGCAAAATATTTTTATTAAAATTTATAAAATGCAAAATTTAACAATTTCAAATTTCATTCTGACAGCTCTATTGAGTTGAAGTTGGATCAGAAAGAAAATTACATTTCAGACAGTTAACTTAAGTAAAACCAGATATTCATTCAACTGAAGATGAACAAGTTTTGTATCAAGAAAAACTTCGGAGTTGTAAACTGCATTATTCGGTCTTTCATAGTTTTCTACCTGAACTGCAATCATCTTCAACAACAATGATGATAAGCAAAGAGTATTGTTTTGTAGCAAGTTCAGTTTGCCGGTCCCATCCGTAATACCGAGAGATTACGTATTGTTGACAAATAGTGCTGAGATTATATTCATGCGTACGCTTTAATCTTTATAGTTTTCATGATTGTGTAAAAGAGTGACTTAGAAAAGGATCCACGGAAATTTATCATGTCGCATGCTTTAAAATTTTGGATTAGATTTGCATACCGACCTCGCTGACGATGATGTAATAAACTGGGTGCCATGAAATTGTGCATCACACATTTTCACAATGATTTCAGACTGAGATACGTACCTATATCGATGATAACTAATGATATAAAGAAATGTATTATGAAACGAGGATGACCATAGCGGAGATGAAGTTTTAGCTACACCTTAAAATTTACATTGCTTGTATTTTGCAGAAAAAATCTACTGCAAAAAGATGAAATTCTTGTTTTGAAGTACAGCCTCAGTCAGGTTTTATACCATTTCCAACTCATTTTCACTTAAACATTTTTCTAAACTATGTACATATTACTAGGTAAATGCTCTTTTCATATATTTTATGAAACGAGGATGACCATAGCGGAGATGAAGTTTTAGCTACACCTTAAAATTTACATTGCTTGTATTTTGCAGAAAAAATCTACTGCAAAAAGATGAAATTCTTGTTTTGAAGTGTGTACAACCTCAGTCAGGTTTTATACCATTTCCAACTCATTTTCACTTAAACATTTGTCTAAACTATGTACATATTACTAGGTAAATGCTCCTTTCATATATTTTCCACGTTGGATCGATTTTTATTAGAATGACAAACTTGCTGCAATTTTTTCGTCTCTTCATAAAGGAAAATGAGGGGATTGCAAAATAAGTTGAACTACGGAGTGGTTTAGGGTTTCTCGCGTGAGTTCATTTTTGTGGAAATAATTTTTGATATGTCATCTGTGATTTCATAATTTTAAAAGCTTTGACTTCACGGTAAGAATTTTATTCCAGCTGCTATATAGCTAGTACGTATTTCTAATTTTACACAAAGTAGCTTATCGCATGTATAGTAAATATTACTCACGAGAAGTTGTGGGATAATAAAACTTCTTGAAATATTATAAGTACCTTAATCCTAAAATTGGCAACAGCGTTTCGTGGAAGTTGGCAGAAGTAGTGACAAAAAAAGCAAATCAGGTCTTGAGGTTGAGATAAAAATATTGATCTGAATTTTCCATACACGCGAAGCATATTTTGCGGCTGCATGCTGGAAAAAATGAGTCCACGAGCTGGTAACATGTTTTGATGAGCTCCACTTGTGTATATGCAACCATAATTTGAAAGAATCCAACGAAATATATTACCTATGTTGGCATTTCGTGATTCCAGCAGGTTTGCTGCAAAAATTAGATGCGTTCTACTTAAGCCTGAAAGTTTATTACAATAGCGAGGCAATTCATGTGGAGGCAGTCATGTCGGTTCGACTTTTGTGAAAATGTACTACCTACTAGTATGCAGTAGTGTGTGACATACTGTAAGATACAATGTTAGTCTACCGTATTGATATCAAGACATGAACATTGCATTTTTCATCGGCCAATTCCGCCTATGCAGTAAATGGCCTTGTATTTTTTGCTTACTGCTGGAAAATTCGTATGGATAAATTTACTGACTCATAGTCATACGTTACGTGATATTTTGAGTGCATTTTCTTTCTACACGTACGTAGGGAATTCTTCAGTAAGAGTTGATATTTCTCTTATTCGCATGGATATTTGTTTAAGAAACCCAATGGGTCATTGGCTAAAATCAAAAGTGAAATCCTGGAACCATGCATTATCATAAATGATGTCTGCATATTATCCGGAAGCAGTCATTGCACTAGCATGACCTCTTAATCCTCAACTCAAATATGAATAAGATTAACATTCAACTTTTTTGTGTATTCAGTTTTGAACGACGTTTAATTGCGTTGTAGTAAAACTGAATAGGCAGTTAGAATTTCATAGATCCTTTTCATGTCTTTTCATTAACTGGATATCCAAAGCCAGTTAATTTATGAAAGTATTTGAGGAATGTTTAAGCTTTTCTTTTCAGTGGTTCAAAGCCTGGAAACATTGAATAGCAGATGGTAAACTAGAACATAAGAAATGGCGGGATTAAGTTGTTTTTTGTTAGATACAAGCCTATTAACACAAGTCTGAATGATAAGTGATCAGTTCAGGAAAATTTACAAGTATTATAATGTTATCATCAGCGACCAGAACTAAATTATCAAGGCATCATGATCAGCATTGTTGTTCTGTTCTTGTTACCAATGTCAGATACACACATAAATACCTCGCTTCTTTCCTTTTCCTGTTTCATCAAAACATAACACAAAATATGTAAGCTAAATATAGGGATTTAACCTTCAACTCTTTACATAAACTTAAAAATTGTTTCATGTACTTTGATTTTCCTGTTATTGAGATGCCTGACAGTGAACTCGCATATACCTACTCTAAGGGCAAAAACTTTATGGTGGGTACGAGAATAAAGTTACAACCTAGGTGAATGGTCAAACTACTACGATGACTACGGCGTGCATGATGACTTTGATGATAACTTTAAGTTACATACTGATATAAGGCAATAATACACATTGATGCAGCGCAATAAATGCATATTATTATCATCATCAGTTTTATCAGTTTGACCTCGTCCCACGAATTTTTTCCTTTGTATTGCATTAAAACAAACGTGAAAATTCAAATTATTATACTCAGGGTAGCTACTCATTCAACTATCACATTTTGCCATTACCCCCGTAGTTGTAACACTATTTTATACCTACAACAGTTCATTGTCAAAGATGAAAAGAGGGAAAAGCAGGCAAGCCGGGCCCAGTTTTTTCATTGTTATTACAAAACTGATTATGAAGTGAATACACAATCAAAACATACATAGTTGAAAATCAACAAACACCAGTAACAACTACACATTTATTCCGATATCCGTACACACTGTATTGTGGATTAGATTTCGTTTTAAATTCAATTGCCAATGGGAGAAAACAAGGAAATTATTTTAAACTCAACAATTATCGAATCAGTTTCTTGTTTATCAAAGTAGTATGAAAAAGACTTTCGTTTTGGCTCTTTTTATATAATACTCTTTGGTAATATGACCACGATACTGCCACTGTAAAATGGTCAAGTATTATATATCATCGAATATATTATGATATTACGTAAAAAGAGAGAAACTATAGTGGTAAGGTGATGGAATGATATGTCCCTGATGGCTTTTTTATATCGACAGGTGGTTCATATATCAAATGTTGTTGCAGGTTGAGATTTTAGTTGTTCTGTACATGTTGTATTTTTGCTTTCAGGTTCTGTAACTTTATATACAGTTCTTTTTCCACCCATCCATCAGATATCATTAAACCATTTTTAATATGAATATTAAATGCTTTTACATTCGTGCAAATCCAAGTTCTGGGCAAGTTTTGTAAAATGCTTCAAGAAGAAAGAACCTGATTCTCCTGTTGTTCTGATAACAGAATCTGAACATGAATGTGCCTATTTATCTTGTATCGTTGCATCAGAGATCAGGAATCAAAGAAAACATCTTTGCCAAAGTTTACAGAAGTTTTCATGTGATAATTCAACGGGGAAAGTATGTTTAAAAGCTCCAGACAGAATTATTATATTCGTTTTGTCGATAGATCAATCTTGTGATAGATTTAGTGGAAAAATTCAACTATAGAATTTGCAAGAAGGGGAAATGTAGAATTTATTATGTATTCATGACTTCATAAACCATAAAAAATGCCGAAAACAGGTAATCGGCCGGTGATCACAATCGGGAAAATACTTTTGTTAGTTTCTATGAAATGAAAAGGAGAGTAAATTTTGTTGCTATTCTCGTTGACATTGCGTACATGCAAATTCCGTAATCATCTTCATCATCCTGGCCATCAAAGTGGCCAAACTTGCTTCCTTGAAAGTGAATTTGATCTGCAGGAGAAATGAAACGGGATTAAATATATTTTAGCAATATTTTTCTATTTTTTAACCAGAAAATTAGAATTGTCGTGAATCAAGTAATTTACAATTGAATGCAAAAAATAAAAAAGCTCAAATATATCAATCTAAATTGTAAACTAATTTTGAATTTTTGCTATACAAATCGTATTTGACAAAATATGTACACATTTAAGAATTAAATCCCTACCATCTTTGATAAAACTGTCATAAACGACGTTAATTAAGTCAGGTTTGCAAATTTTACATTCATATTTGGAGTAAAAGCATTTAGTCAACTGATTAGATAAGAAAAGGCAATCAATGTTTTTAAATCATTTATTAAAAAATACTAGATTAAAGAAACCGGAAAGTTTGCATTTTATACCTTTTTAAAACCTATGTACAAATAAGTAATTATCTCTCTAATCTCGACCGTTTTGCAATCAAATGGCAGCTACTGTTCTTCAGATCGTAAAACATCACAACATAATAAGTAATTTTTATTTTCTTTTTAACAGCTCATTTCAAAACTGGCCGTAGTAATATTTACAGCATTAGACCATGGACTGCAAGACGAGGAGGAGCGACATCTCAGCCCAGATTTGGTTGCGCTGTTGGATGCAATGGCAGCGGCTGGTAAGTACACTGATTCACCTTGAAGCTTACAATTATGCACTTTACCCATTATAGTTTTTTACTTCTTCACTTTAATTAACTTCCTTTAACTAACGCCTCCCATATTCTTGTATAAACATTTATCTTGCACTTTTCCTCATTGACTTAATCTTTCCTGTAATATTCATTCTTCATTCATAATTTCCTTTAACCTTTCAATTTAAAGTGCTTATTTACTTTGCATTTGTCAGGTACTGAACATGACATTTTTCAACTAGAAATAACTAATCAACC
>JAHZNK010000602.1:0-11607 GCA_027744615.1 Lepidocyrtus cf. nigrosetosus NNG-2020 | reverse complement strand
TGGTGGTGGGATTGTTTAGGTGGATGTAAGGTATAACAATATTGGATCTTAGGAATTTATGGTTCCCTCTTTTATTACATTTCTGGAGTCATTCTTATTTCTTCCATGCAGTGTCCACCCCGACTTTATACAAACTTGCTTGGAAAAACTCCCTTGTTTCTCCACGCACTGCGGATTTCGCCAGTTTCCAGAGATATACACTTATTTTCTTATTTGGAATAGTATGCTGTTATTCAACGGAAGTACAGAACAGTAATGGCAGTATAATGCTCGAGATGAGAGCACAAATAGAAAGCAAAAGGAATATCTGTTTTCGGCTTTTCTTTTTCTACTTTTAAGAATTTACTTTATAGCCTGACTCATTCTTACAATAACGCGTGCATGTGTGTTTTGGTGGCTCAGCTCAAAGCTTTACAAAAACTACGAACAGAAAAATGCAGAAAGTGGTACATCTGATAAGAAGAATCCTCTTCCCTTCTATTGGTTTGAGAGAATGAGCCTTTTTAATACTCCTTAATATTCTTTGCTATATGTTACGAAAAGTCTAGATAAAAAGTGGCATCTTTTTAGCAACCCGTGTAAGGCATCTTAAAATAAAAAGAAAATGCATTCAGGATTTTCAGTCAAACCTACTTTCTTCCTTCTTTCTTTTATTGTCTGCCTACGTTAGGTTTGCCTAGTCATTCTTCCATCCGGTCTAACCATGAATGAATGAGTTTTGGAGTAGTAAAGAAAGATGCGAAAAGGAAGCAAAAAGGAAAGCATTTTCTTTTACATTCAAATAAATCCAAACTGCATCCAGAATGATATTTGTTATGTGCGTGTCTGTTGAGACTTGTTATAAAAATTCACTTTTACTTTCTTACATTTCCAAGAACCTTCTTCAAGAAATAAAATTCCAGCCATAATATTGTCAACTTTACTTCTTCCTATTATTTATTGCAGTGCACTTTTCATTGCGAACATTGTTGCGTCTTGCAGCAATAAAACTGTTGTAGACATCCTTCTTCATATAGCAGTTTCCTAATGCTACGCACATACTTCCGCCTCCTACCAATGTAATCATCATTTCGTTGATATGATGACATTTTGTTTTATGAAGGATGATGAAGCACTTTTGTCGCACATAGTACATAATCTTGAAATGAACAAGTGGAATTGGTTTGAGTGAACGATAAACTTTGTTATTAAAATCAAATTACTAGTCAACTACTCTTACAACTACGGCAAAAATATCTAAACAGTAGTTAAATTTGGCACCTAGAATTTCTACATTCTAAATTTATATGCATTTGATTTCATCAAACCAAGTAAAAATAGCACAATGGTAAATACAATACCACATTTTCATTAAAAAGTAAATATCTTCGATTATCTTGGTTTTTGTTGTTCAGACGAGTTCCTACGTTTATCTTTCAATAAAAGAGCAAATTGAATATAAAGCAATCAAAAAGTTTACTCGCTAAACAATGTTTTGTATTTTTATAAAAACAAGAGGCGGCAACGTATGGGTTGTCCGTTTCGTGAGCTTATCTTCCCCTTTTGGAATATTTGCGCTAACATTTTGATGATGATGGTCATGTAATTCAATGTAGGAAGGAGATAAAGAAGGGAAATGAAATTCTTTTCTAAAAGATGAACCTTTTTACTTCCTTCTCCTCCTTATTTCTACAAGCAACTTGAAGAGTTGTAAATTAAGGAAAAAATATAGAAAAAATAAAAGCAGAAAAAACTATTTGGAAAATGAGTTTTCCACAGAAATTTTTTTCCCCGCTCCAATTCATCCACTACTTTCTGGCAAAGCTTTCTGGTCCTTCTCTCCCTCTAACAGACATCTTAAAAGGTTGTGAAAGGAATAATACAGGACTAAGCTGTATGAGTGTTGCTCTTTTTATGACAATAAAATGGACAAGCAGAGAACAAACGGCCATTGTAGGCGTTTAGTAAACATTCATCGCTCGTTTTCCAACCTCTTCTTCCATCCTCCTTCTAAGAACAATAAATACATGAAAGAAGAGGGAGTAAAAAAGAAACGTCCAGTTCTTATCACAGTAGGAGGCTGCGAGCAGACAGAAAGGAAAAGAATCATTATAATTCAACTTCCAGAAAAAATATGGCAATAGTAGTGGATAGTTTTGTGTAAGTTGCTTACTTACTTCTTATGAAGTTGCAATAATCGATGTTCTACCAACAAAAAAGTAAGTACCTCGACTAGCACTTTGTCCTCGTACTGTGCTGCGTAAGTAACAGGTCATCAATTATCCACGAAGGCCCCTTTGCTCCCTCCTATTTACCCTTGTACACTCCTTGTCTATTTTTTCCATCCATAACAGTAAATGTCAAGTTGGGAAAGTTTCATTTTCATTTCTCTCAGGGAAGAAAAAAATGGAGAAAGAAAAAAGTACTGAATGTGTGTGCACAAGAAAAGATAAATAGGAAAAAGCAAAGTTGTTGCTGTCATCTTTCAGTAAGAATACTCTTTGAAAAAGAAGAGAAGAAAAGAGAAAGTGGGCAATATATAAATGTAACTAAATGGTTAATACAGTATGGAAAGGCTCATTATTACTCTGATATTAATACTGCCAGCATCACCACCGACATCAGCCGATCAGAAGGTTGGTTGGTGGTGGTAATGAAGACTACGGTGGTGATGATTGCGATGATACGGCAAACAAGGGAAAAACTTTTTTGCTCAAGGACAATGACTTGAATTTCCAATACAAAAGCCGTATTAGAAGTGGGAATGAATCTGGCACAGCGATGTTTTGTCAACCATTGATTACTTTTTTGTCGTTCAGTAAAAGGAAAAAGCGTGGATATTGAGATGGAGCTCGATGACATCAGTAATTGACTTCCTATAATGCATCAGTAGCAAATATTAGGAGTAAATGTTGAAGGGAAAAAGCTGTAGTTGATGTTATTTTAGGTCTACTCATAAAAAAATTCACTTCATTATACCTTTGAAAGCTGACTCGCTTTCTTCGCTGGCTTTATCGTTTTATGTACACAAGGATGGTTTCCAATTTTGTGAGGTAGTAAAAGATAGATACTCAGAACGAACCACTCGTTTTGTCTACTGCTGATATTGATTTAGGTTTTATATAATCCCAATATTTTCTTTTTTCTACTGTTTACTGTCTCTACAACTTCAATCACAAAAGAAAAAGTTTTTTAAAGTTGGATTTTATAGAGATGTTCCAATTTTGTATAATATCTAATATGAACGTACATGTAATGGGCTTTTAGAAATGAAGATGTAATGATGCTGGTGATGATGATAATAGGTAATAGGTAAAAAAACTATCGTATTTTTTGTAAAGGAAATATGGATGGGTGTGAGATGGAAAGAAAAGTGAGTTCGTCTATACTTCACACACTTTGGCCAATTTATGCTTTTCCCATTCCGTTGACACTGATTCAAATAGATTGAGCCCCTTCAGGGATTTGTCCCATTTTTCAGACTGGCGCTGTTTGCTATACACACACAAGGAACAGCCAGTTTTGAAAGAAGGAAGTGTCTGTGCATTCTTACATTTTCTAAACAGACCTTTCTAAAGAAAACATGCAAAACTTTACCTTTTTTGTTTCCCTCATCGTGATCTCTGCCTATGAGAACAACAACGGGAAAAAGAAGGAACGGGAGAGAAGGATGAGAAAAAATTGAAAAATAAAGAGCCAATATTTTTCTTACTAGGTGATATGGCTGGTGTACATGTTTCCCATTTCCAATTTACTTGCTGTATAATAGGTAAACGCACCTACGTAATTTTTCTTACTTTATGCAAACAGTTCCTATAAAATACGAAAGTAGCAGTTTCACTCTTTCCAGAATAATGGCACAGTTGGATATCTTATATTAGGGAGAGAAGGATGAGAAAAAATTGAAAAATAAAGAGCCAATATTTTTCTTACTAGGTGATATGGTTGGTGTACATGTTTCCCATTTCCAATTTACTTGCTGTATAATAGGTAAACGCATATCTACGTAATTTTTCTTAGTTTATGCAAACAGTTCCTATAAAATACGAAAGTAGCAGTTTCACTCTTTCCAGAATAATGGCACAGTTGGATATCTTATATTATGTAAAGCAGAATAAACCTTTATGCTTTGTAGCGAGTAGATAACATTGTAATGATGACACTGAAAAAGTAACCTAAAAATGTCAGAGGTTAAGTGAGTGAAATTTGCACCGATGTGGAGGTTCAACCTAAAGAAAGTTCTCTCCCACTTTTTTCTATTATTTCTTCTGTGGGAAAACTTGTCCTAAATAGACACTTCATACGTGAGAGCTTGAGTAGTTGCATGTGGTTTAATATGAAGTGTACGTGTAGGGTTCCTTGTGTTGTTGTGTTTATGTCGGAAATGGAATCTGTGTACCTTTGCAAAAAATAACAAAGGAAAAGGAAACTATGCCATTTACAAAAAATTGACGGCGAGAGGAAGTGAGGAATGTGCATTCTTTCGATTTTTTCCATCAACAATATTTTTATAGCCATGCACATGTGTTGTTTATTATTGCTGGCTTCAATACAGACATCGTAATCATAGCAAAAATGCCCGTATCGTGTCATACGGTCGTTTTCTTAGAAATTGTTTTAAAGATACATTGCCACATCCAAGCTTTATTTACAAAATGGCAAAAAATAAAGAAAAAGAAGTGGAAATACCTTGCCTGCTATTTTGACTGATCGAATCTTAAGATTTCATCAAAGAAAAGATTTTTCCGTTTTTATATGCAGTTGACGATACCGTAAAAGTTTTCTTTCGTTTTTTATGTTGATGCCGCAGAGAAAGTTTCTTTTGCTTTAAGCGGACAAACAAGCTAAAGAAAGCGTATGACTGGAACCAGGAAAAAAAGGAAGCGATAATACATTCAAAAACTGTTTTGGTGTACAGGATGGATCCAAAAATCAGAAAACGTGAATAGGAATGTTGCCATTGTACTGCTTCCTTTTTGCCGTCATTATGGTTTTAGAAATTCTTCTCACAAAAATACTCAGCAGATATGAAAGAACGATTAGGTTTATGTCTTTTCCAGTTCCGCATGTGATATTTTTGCACATTACATTAACATAAATGACTATATTTTATTTATAGATGGAAAGTAGCAAATAATCTGTAAGGAAACAAAGAAAAAAAAGATAGGAACAGAACGAAGGAAAATTATTTATGTATGCGCAGAAATTGACATTACACCCAAAAAATGTATATTTTAGCATGAAATAAATACCGAAACGAAAAAGCCAAAGTGTTTGCTAAATGTCATTGTAATAATAATGTTGATAATAATAACGTTAAAAAGAACAAAAACGCTTTGCATATCTTCCCCCAAGAATAAGGGCATGTCATCATCATTTTCTAAACAGCCACCCGTACGAGTGAAATATAAGTCCATCGCAGAAAAGAATGTCTTGTATCGATCATTTAATGATAGCAGCATTGTTCCTTCTGCTTTTGAAGGGAATAATGCTACTGTTCAATTTTTTGCTAACATTATTTTAATATCTTTCTAGCATTTTTCATGATGTTTTGTCATTATAGCAAAGCGTGCTCTAAATATGTTTATTCAGACATTCCAGTCAATGTAAAATATAGAACGAGTGCTATTGACGTTTTCCAGAAAATGTACAATCTAATGGAACGTAAGATAAAATTATTCTTTCCAAAGCTATGAAGATAATATAAATTGCTGGAGCATTTCGTTGAAGCATTCCTATCAAGGTTCTTCTGCTACTTGATTTTAAATTGCCTTTAGATAAATATTAGTCTCATTTTCTCTTCTTCAGGAATGAAAGTCATTTGGCAAATAAATATTCAGGCAGTAAAGAATCGGCAGGATAAATTGGGAAAATAGTTTATGGAAGCCCTGTGGAATTGAAATTTGCTATTTGAGATGTGAAATTTGCAGAATATTTTCTAGAGTCGTATGGTCAAGTCTTATGTATCTACTACAGTATTGTTCCCATGCATTGAATGGAGCTATAAGAGCATAACAAACTTCCGGTATGTGATTTGCTTTAACATGGTATTTTAATAATGGAGGAAGACTGAAGACTTTTAGACATCCTGAAGCTCCTCGACATGTTGAATGTTTCCGTGGTTCAGTATTTTGTTGTCTTAGCTAGTGCGTATAGGGTAATAAATTATTACGAATGAACTATTGCTTGCGAATTTTAAAAATCCACGCTTTTATTTTAAACGCACGGAAAGTAAATCAGTTATTTTTATTCGAAAATTACTTACTCATATTTGCAAACAATTTGAGGGAAATAGGCGCTAAAATTTGTTTCGCAAAAGTTATATTTTTGGTGGATTAAACAATGAAAGAAGAATTTAAATTGCATTTTTATTCGCTGAACAATAATATATTTCAACAGTTTGCAATGAAATTTAGCACCTTTAAAGCGTTATCATAAATTCCTTTCGTACATTGATGAATGAATTTGCTTCCTCTTTCAGCACTTGCGATTAGAAAAATAGTCCCTTGCGCCATTCCAATCACCCATATCTAGCTATCCAAATTCTTTTACGCAAAGTGGCATTTTAACAATTTTAAGTTTTAAAACAGCAAAAGTTGGCTTCTTGAAGAACCCTGTTGCTGCAAATTGTATCGAGTTCTTTTTCATGTGACTTTAAGAAAAAGTTTAATGCGATCCGTATGAAGCGGCTTTATGAAGATAAAAAAGGAAGCTACCACATTTTATCTGTCCATTTTACACACACAACTACACGCACTTCAGCACTACCTTCTTTCTTACAACCAAAATATGCATCATATTTTTTCTTATAACGAGCTTAAAGCTTTTTTAAAGAGAGAAAGGCAATGTTGAAAGGGAATTTGCGAGCTGCCTTTGCAAATCCTTCTCAAATGGGAACTACTTATTTTATTCCACTTTTCTCCTGTCTATACGAATGAAATTCCTGCTTGTGTAGAATACAAAAGTTAAGGCGGGAATTTATCAGAAAATCGTTTTAGAACCTTATACAAGGAATGCGCTTTCCTTATATACAACAACTACATAAAAATGAAAGCATGATGTTTAAAAGGCTTTGCATTTTTCCTTCGGGAAGGGAACGATAAAATGATGATGCTCAAATACTGACTTTTTCTTTTGAAAATAAATCGCTTTAATAAAATGCTTGAGAGGGTCTTGCTTGCTCCTGTTTGGGTCAAAAGTGACGAAGAGCAAAGATAGATACAAATAGACGAAGGGATTTTTATCGAAAGGGCTGGGTCAATCGGGTGTCGGCATTCTACACGATACCAAAGAAGTATGTACCTTATCGAAAAGTAAAACAGACTTCCTGTTGGAATTCTTTTTTAGCACCAACATTTTCCATATCACATTGAACAAGTCTAAATAATTTATCAATCTTCCAATCTGGTGAAGCCTATCTGCTTATATCTTGCTAGTTAGCTTTCTCCATTTCTTCAATATAATTTGCAAATGGTATGTGGTGTTGTCGCAGGAACAGTAGAACAAATATGAACAAAGGAATGGCGTGACATGAGAGTGCCAAAACTAGGAATTCTTGTATCGTTACGCTGCGCATATTTGATTTGGTCGTGTTCAGTGGTAATAAATTCTGTACTAATTAAAATAGATCGGTTGTTAGCAGCAAAGGAGAATACTAAACAATATAGAATCACACATGAGCAATAAAATCCTCACACCAAATTTATACAATTATTATTAAAATAGCAACCAACTCCGACTTCTGTTTACCATTTTATTTGGGAGGAAAAACGAAACGACTGAAATTATTGTTTTGAAATGTAATTATGTGCCTCTTTATTACCCGGGGTAAATAAAAAGGAGGAAATCTTGTACGAAAATGTAAGCTTGGTTCATTTTTTGGCAACGACCAGTGAAACAACCTTCTTTAGAGGAATACGTAAATCTTGCTATTCTATACTATAAAGCGACGCTTTTCTCATTATGTATGTTCTTTCGCACTTCACCAATGAAACCCCCTTTTTATTTTCCAGTCAAGTTGTGCACATTTCTTCATTCATTTCATTTATGCCGCCAACAACAACAACAACGGCTGCATGAAGGATGCCTTCTTATCATGAAATCTTTATTTTTATAGCAGTCGAGTCAAAGTCATATAACGATTTCACATATTTCCGATAGTAATAGTATTTCCGTACCCTTTCCATAACAGAGCAGGAGAAAATTCATTCGCTACCCATTCATCACATTTTTTCGTATAAATTTTAATGCAAGAGTCAAACAAGTCTCTTTCTGTAACGATTATTGCCATCGTTGCTTTCTTCGCTCGTCGAAAAGATAGGAGAATGAAGAGACAGAAAGCGATCAACGAGTGATCATACATTAAGGCTCACTCACAGCTTACAGTTACAGTATATACTCCTTCTAGTCCTTCTTTACAAACTGAAGTGAGTCAGTGGAACGATAAACATAGTAAATATTATATAAACTCGCGCTAATACCAGACATATATCATTCCAACTCCCCATTTTCGACGTATTTTTTCTTAGAAGAGCTCTTCCTTTTCGCTTGATATTATAAAGAGACATTTTGAAGGATATTTCCATTGGATTGATAGATCTTTCAGCAATTCCTTATTCCACTCATTCTTCTTTTTTCCCTAGCATTTGTTACTCTTCTAAGTACAGCATAAATTGATATAAAAAGATAAAAAGACAGGAACGACGAGCAATTGGAAAGACACGCAACGGCAATATTGGAAGAGTAAAAAGCATCGGTAATAATAATAGAAGTAGTGAAAAGATTTGAGTGAGAAGAGCAAAAAAGAATCGAAAAAGAAAATCCTTCTTCTGATGCGCTTTCAAGGGAGCGACAGGAGTGAAAAGCTTCTTGACATGCATCCTGCAGCCACCTAGATACTCAACACGAGTGTAAGCAAACGAGTGTCTCGTTGGCTATTTTTTCTCGCTGACAATCCCTTTTCCGTTTTTCGTCAACCTTGTTTGAGAGGAAAGTGCCTTGTTTGTGCTTTTTATACAGCATACTGTAACGGCAAGATGTTCTTATCTTTGCAGTTGAATCAAGAGTGAGTGAGCATTTCCTTTGCCATTATTATAAAAAGAGCATCGATTGAGAATCTTTTTAGACATTTTCGATTTTTGCACTTACTTTAACGATAGGAATGATGATGAACATTATGCCAGTTTCTAACTTTGAAAATATCTTTCTCAAATCAGTTAAGTTTGATTTGAAAAATGAAGTTTCTTGCATAAGGAGGTAATGCAGTATATTGTGACTATGATTCGCCAACTTTCGAAACACATTGATTTAATAGGAAAGTGCGTGTGCTTTGTGATTTCTACTTCAACCTTCTGCTACTCTCTCTTTTCAATCTTTTATAAACACTTTTCTCATTATTTTCATAAGTGAACTTGAATAAAAAAAACCTCTTTTGTATAACCTATTGGATAGAAACTTTTTTCTTAAAAAAACTTTATTTTTGATTTAACTTGTGTACATGCTACTTTTACTTTTTGGCTTGTTTGTTGATATTTTCTACATTTTAGACCTTGTTTTGTGTTGTTGTTGCAAATGGAGTTTCACAATAAAAAAATTTATAAAGCAAAGACAAGATTGGCTTCATTAAACAATATTTTCACTGTTCTGTTACTAGAATAGGGTGAATGGCAACAAGCCAATATCCCTCTTTTTGCGTCACATTTGAAAGAAGAAAAAAGCTTTGAATTAAATACTATTCTATTAAGAGCTACTTTAATGTGTGGAATGTGCCAAAGATGTACAGTTTGAACCACAAATATTTATAATAATCCGTAGAGTAAACAAGAGTCTATTAAAGATTCAATAAGAGGATTTTATTGGGTTTTGTGAAGAGGGAAAGAGAATTTAAATGAGCAAACTATGTAGCATCAAAAAGTAAGGCAAGAGGATAGTGGAGGCCGAGAAAGGAGCAATATTATCTCCTGTGTCATTTTGCATTGTCCCAGAGAGATAAATCCGTTTAAATAATGCATTACTGGCTCTTTCTTAGAGACCTACTTTTGGGAAAAGTTAACTTTTGCTAATTATTACTGATAGTGGAAAAGTTAGAGGGGATCATGGCCTGAAATATTTAACTTTTGTGCTCAAACTTTCCTCCTCCAAAGAGCAATTTACACAAGGAGAAAATTAGTATTTTGTTTTCCTTTCTCTTTTTTGAATACAAACAACGTTATTTTGCAGCCATGAACGTCAAGTATAAAAAAACCAAAATGGCATGTTATTCTTTTTTCTGGTTCTTTTAGAAGACTTATAAATTTTCAAATCAAGCTGCGTAGGTTCATTCTTACCTACACAACTTCTCTTCTCAACTGTGGTTTGCAATTTTCACTTGTCAAGAACCTGAATAAATGTAGACTGAATGTGGATAGTCATTTTCATTTCGTTTCATATTCTGACAGCGTCTTTGCAAGTAAAATACTTAAATATAATATATTAGTTGGAAAAAAGTTTTAATGGAGGAAGGCAGGCCGTTAAGGTGCAAGGTTTACGTTGGAAATGGACCATCCAAATGATATATTTACGATTTTTTGCACACCGAGCTATTATTATATTATTCTAGTTTTTAAGCCAACCTAGTAAAAAAGAGCAAAATACAGCATGAGCACTAAAATATTGATATTGTACAAAACAAGTTCTACATGGCAAATTTGATTCCGCCTTTTCTTTACCAATAACATTCGAATTACTTACTCTCCTCCCTGTAGGGACCTCAAATAAAAATGGAAAACGTTAAAAGTACAAAAAATAGCTTGGTTTTGCTTCAAACTATATAAGATTTCCATTTGCAAATTGCCATTTCTTGATCTTACTATTTGCGAGATAAATAAAAACCACTACAAAGCCATTTTCTAACTGCATAAGACACAGGTGGATAAAAATCGAACCCACTTTTGCAAAAATGTTAAGACAAAGCTGATGATGATACAGATACGTGTTTCCTTGAGTATCACCACAGTTTCCACTATCACATCTGGTGCTTGGTGAACTACCAAAGGAAACCGTTTTGATGAAGATAAGATTGTGCATTTTGGTAACCCTTTATTATACCAGTTCATTGTATATCCGAACCAACTGAGCAAAAGTGGGAAAGGTATACACGTTTCCGATGTAATTTAGGTGAGTTAGAAACTTTATCCCAGTCATTCACTTCCAATGACTTGGCTTTCTTTTGCCTGGAAGGAGATTGAGGAGGTAAAAGATCTACAAAATGGTCGGGATGGATAAAATGAACAAGAGAAATAAGTAAAGTTGGATGAAAAAATGGCAAAATTTTTGCCATTGCTTGCAGTCTTACTTCCAAAGGCTATCAAGTCAGCCTTCATGCAGCAGCCAAACTAGCTTACTCTCTAAGGAAATGGCTTCTTCTCGTTGTTCACGATTGCCAATTTTTTGCTAGGTATTTATCTTGATGGAATTAGATGTAGATGTGTTATACCAACTAAAACATTTTCCTTGAGAAGATGTGAAACCAGCAGGAAAACAATGGTAAATGAAGCGAATAGCTAGCACAATCGTAATAAAAATGAGGGCAAGGAGCAATCCTTATAGTCTGAACTATATGAAATTTATCAACTATCTAGGTAGAAAGGC
>JAHZNK010000601.1:0-12386 GCA_027744615.1 Lepidocyrtus cf. nigrosetosus NNG-2020 | reverse complement strand
AAAGCAAGTGAAAAATTTTGATTGTGCAATTGGTAGTTTTATAATGAGGGTATGTTTGTAGGTAAAATTTTCCAGACGTGTTTGATTTAAGCTTGATCATTGGTTTGGTTTGACGAGCTGTTTTATTTAACTACCTATGAATTTGAGTTTTGTTACTGTTTACAACGTAATGTTATTGTCGCCGAGCTACAATTAGTCATATTTGACACTCAAATAAATATTGCTCCTGTTTTTTATCAGCATTCGGCTTAGGAGTGTGCTTTTGTTTTGAATGAATAAGTGTCATTCCCTTAATAAACTCCCCGGTTGAAAAACGCATAATATTTAGAGACAAAAACATTTTTATTTTTGAAACGGTCCATTGTCCATTATAAAATGAAGGCTATTTCCTGAGTTTCG
Organism: Lepidocyrtus cf. nigrosetosus NNG-2020; assembly: GCA_027744615.1. Lineage (NCBI taxonomy): Eukaryota > Metazoa > Arthropoda > Collembola > Entomobryomorpha > Entomobryidae > Lepidocyrtus > Lepidocyrtus cf. nigrosetosus NNG-2020. The sequence continues at coordinate 11,987 of JAHZNK010000601.1, read as the reverse complement.
TTTTCTTCTGTGACTATTGTCATTTTTACCACACATGTAAAAAGGGTGATGAGGATAGAGGATGACTACAAATCAAACGTTGCAGTTTGCATGTATTTTATTACAATTTCCAATGTTTTCAAAGCACGTCTTAATATTATGTAGTTTACATGTATTTTTTTTGGTGTCAGCCTACAATAATAGCGAAACAGGCGAGCATAAAGCAGTGAGAAAATAAACAAAATGAGATTCACTAAAAAGTGAAGACATTGACCTGCTCCTGCATTTGATTCTGCACACATGAAGAGCAGCGAGAGAGAGCCATATCATGGCAAGTATGTTGTGTAAATATCGCTTGCTCACAATTCAATGCTATTTCACCACCATCATCATCCACCAAACAGAGTTGGAGTATTGAGGTTTTCAGTGTTAGAGACAAAGTATCAGTGAATCATGAAATGATACTGAAAGTTATATGAAAGGAGCTCAAACATAAAATGAGCTAAGAGAGCTGCTGATATGAAAGCTGTAGAAAAGAACGTTCCACATAAAAATCTTAAAGTTTTTGTAGTTTTCATGTTAATAATATGCTGCAAGTAAAGATCACGCATACCTACACATTCTAAAACTTTTGAAACATGAATAGCGTTTAGACATTTTAGACACATGAAGGAAAATCCCGTTGTTGGCTGTGCTGTTTTTATTATTTTGTGTATAATGTTTGGTGGTGATTGAAAGTGGTATGGAAATTCCGATTCTTCCGATTTTTAGTTCCTTAAATAAATGCAGGGAAATTGAGAAAAAGCCTTGTAGATGTTTCCCTAAGAAAACAGATTTTTATGTTCGTATCCTGCCAGAAAAAGTTTTCCCGTTAATTCATTTTGGTATAAAAGGAGGTAGGAAGGAAAAGAGCATGAAATGAGGGGAAAAGCATGGTCTTGAGATAAGAGCTTTGGATTCATTCCTGTTCTGAGAAAGAAAACGTTTCATGCTTTTTTTTTGCATTTAGCCAACGTAATTTTTATAACTGGACTTTCAACAAAAATCAGTTCGCTTCGTTGCTTTTCACTTTATTCTAGTCGCTGTCTCACAATGACTATGTGATGGATGATAAAACATCATTGGTTTGTATGGACGGACAAGCAATCTCTAGTAATATTTAATGAATGATACTGCAAAAATTTTGTTTGATTAGTTGAAATGACAAATATTTTTGTATAACCACTCATGCGAATTCATTCATTTGAATGTTTTCTCTAAGCCGTAGATCATGTGATGTTACTACATTTTGTTTTGCTAAGCTTTAAGGTAATTACGTGCGTAAAAGATTTAAACTGGAGGTTGCTGGATAAAATTGTCCCTGTCTTATTTATTTTCACGGTCGTCTTCAAAAATGGCTTTTGTTTTTGGATTAAGAAAAGTAAATGAATAAAAGTCCAAAGGGCTTATTGGCCTACATGGGGTTTCAGATTTACTCATTCGCTACAAAATAAAGACATACATTTTATACTCGCCTGAGATTGCTGGATAAAAGTGTCCCTGTCTTATTTATTTTCACGGTCGTCTTCAAAAATGGCTTTTGTTTTTGGATTAAGAAAAGTACATAAATGAATAAAAGTCCAAAGGGCTTAATGGCCTACATGTTTTGACATGAGTCATTGGCTGTTTACAAATGTGCAAAGGATTACCATAATAATTTCCTATTTAGGCGCGTTCTAAGAAAGAACAAATCATCCTTTGTATAGCATCATTTTTACTAGGTTGATGTGTTCAAAACCTATTTTTGCTTTTGTTGGCTAAACCAACATGACTCATTATGTTCTATTATTGCGTAAGTGTTAAAATTCCAGGATTCTCCGTAGGCAAGCAGATTACATTTTGTTGATTAGATTTTGTAGAACACCAGTGAGGCATGAAACTGGCAGGGTATAATTTCAATCACAGAGGATAAAAATGTTTATTAAACTTGTTAAATAAAATCTTTCCAGCAAATGACTTTTGACTTCTCTCTTTGAATATGACAAGCAGGTTTGCATGATCGATAAACTGGAAAGAGTAAACTTTTCTTTGAAATCGTATTCATTTTCAACTTTTTAAACATTTTTAATAATGAAGGGAGTAAAAACAAAAACCAGATGGCTTGTCAATGCCTGTCATTTTTAAAGAAAGGGGAGGTTTTCTCGGGAAAATTGTGGGTAACGAAGCATATTAGCCAGGAACGGTATCTTTTTTATTTGTTACTATTTTTGCCTAAGCATTTGTTGAAATAAGAGTAAAATAAAAAGGGTTAAAAAATGGAGGAATCAAGAAGGAGGAAAAATTAGAAGAATGGTGTTAAAAATACTCGTCTTTTTATGCCGAGATTCCTCCGAGTTTTTGAAAAAACGGTGTTTTCTTTTATATTTTTGGCATGGCTCATTACTTCTCACGAGGACATTAAAATAAACCAGAGGAGTAAAATGAGGAAAGGGAGATCTCTAGATTTTCCATCGCACAGAAAGAGATGAAGAAAGGACAATGACATGAAACCAACAAGGGAAATGTTACCACATAAAAGCAGAAAAAAACATGTGGAGTAGGAAACGCAGTTAAATAAGGGAAATTACGTAACAAAACATTGACAGAATTGCGCTGTGACATAGGTATAATGTTCATGTGTGAACTCAGCAATGTTTCTTTTCAGTATTGTACACTTAATTGCTGTAGGAGGCGTTGCATGGATTGAATTTAAATACTAATTAGTGGAAAGAAAAGAGATGAAGAGGTTAATGGTGGAGACGTGTCTTTTCCTGGAAGGAAATGTTAAAGATTGTGTAATGTTTCGTGATACACGAGTGGAGAAAAACAAGTAGGCTGAATACCTTATCGATAAATGCGTTCATGGAACGTTTAAATTACCACTTGTTTTTAATCTGTTTTCGTTGATGATGTTTAAGGCGGTTATTTTGCTGGTCACATAACTTTCTACAGTTTGTTGACGAGTAATGTACCCTGTTTTTAAACCTGTTGTTAAAAACTGCTGTTTTTGTTTTTAAAACGTTTCATTTTATTTTTCTGATAATGCGTCGCTGTACTGTGTACTCATGTGATGTTATGTAAATATTAGTAATGTCAGTGTCGTTTCCCTTTTTATCTTTGGTTAATTGTTAAATAATTATCAATTTGGGTTTGATGAACTGATTAGCCCAATCAAAGTCAGTTTAAGAGGTTAAGAAAGTGTGAGAGAAGGAACGTGTCTGATCTAATCTTAAAGAGTTAACGGTAGCCTTAAAATCAAGTGGTGGCTGTAATAGTAGAAAAGTTAAAAAGCTATTTACAGCACTTTCTACAACAACGGCAATCAATTGCCTTTACCTGCGCTCAACATGCCATAACAATAACAGTGAGGGAGCTGCAGTAAGGAGTTTGAGTTAAAAGAAGTGGAATGACCTCGACTAGCCAAATAACCTTCACCATCCTCATCATTACTTCTTCAATCCTTCTTTGAAATAAAATTGAATGAAAAACAAGAAAACATGTGGATGGTGGCTGCTTATTATTACTACCTGGTTTCATTATTCTGATTGACTTCTTTTGAAGTTCAATTTTGGATTTCATTGCTCCAGCTAGAAAGGAAAACTATTATTTTGTTGTATTGGCGGTATCATTTCAGTCTTTGTTTTGTTAGTTTTCCATAATTTATGAAGATCAGACTAACTTTAGACTTAGGATTCTAATTTATTATCCCAGCCCAGTACATTTTTATGGATTTACATGATTACAACATTTTTAATTGAGGTGGTTCAACTTGTGATTAGTGATTGCATAAAGAATACATAAAAGATCGCAAAACTTAATGGCTTTACTGATAAAGAAAATTTGATAACTTGTTTCTCTGTATTCATTGTCAATGTGGATTTTCCAATTTTTAAAGGTGAATTTTCATCTGTCAAATATTTTGATGTTGCGGTATCTCAATTATCACCTTGATTTGTATTTTGTATACAAAACGGTTTATCATAATCTTGATAAGTATTTAATTTATGTCATATGTCAACCTGTTGGGTGCTTTATTGTCAGATTTCGCTGAATTTTCGCGAAAGATATTAAAAAGGGAAAAGATTGACAATGTTTGGCAATTTCCTAAACAGGCTTACGCTTTAATTGCAAAAATGGGATTTGCAAAAAAGCAATGAGCATTAAAGTATCTGCCACTTGTGAGAAAAAATATTGCTGTGTCATCATCAACATCATGTCATAAATGAAAAAGTAATCTAGCGACAAAAACTTGAGAATGTTAGGTGGGAGAGAGTTTTCTTCTAGGGCACAAAACCTTTCTATTTGCAAAAAAATATCGCAAAGGCGCCTTTTACAGATTAAAACGTTGTTTTCTAGAAGAAGTAACTTTCATAGAAGAAATCAAACTTGTAATAATGCTAGCGTAAAAGTTATTTGAATTCTATCCTGTCGTTGTTTTCCCATTGTTGTAAGAAACGTAAGAGTATGAAAGCAGTATATCTGTCGCTATATAATAGTATTATGGTGGTTGAGGATTGCACGTTAGAAAGTTGAATGCCATCGAGTAACATAGTTTCAAGATTTTCTCTCTATTATCATCATCATAAAAGCTGAGAGAACCGCATCATGCTTTTCTGAAGTAAAAGTTTTTTTTAATGTTTTATATGCGCTCTCACAAACCCTTTAACATGCAACAAGCGACACCAGCTAGACACGTTTCTCTTATGAAATGTTGTGCATATCATGATGCTACTTGAAAGCAATAATTTCATTAAGTTGTTTTTTATTGAGATTTGCAATTTGCTCATGAAAAAGTGGGAGAACGATTTGATTTATTTTAAAATGGAGTTTTTTGAAGTTTGAGTAAAGAGATGTGGGCGGATGGTTGTCGGTGAACTAATTGTTGCTGGCTATGGTCAAGGAACCCGTCAATATGCGCTATCACCCTCCCTTCATAAGCTAGGTTTGCTCTATATTATTGCAGTAATAATGAAAGAGCTAATGTTGCTGATTGAGTATGCAACAGTTGTACAAATTCGTGCGAGCTTTTCATTTTATCCCATTTAGGTATTTTCATTTGAATAAGTAATTTGGTGGGGTTTAGTTAGGTTTGCTCCAGCTATTACAGCCACAAGTATTTAGATGGAATTGTTGTGTCAAGCCGATATCAAGCTGTGAAGTGAACTCACTGGACAGTTTCACAGGTAGATGTATATATCCGAGAACAATCCTCTAATTTAAGAGAAAATGTCTGGTATATATTTATTCTGAAAATACTAATTGCAATGTTTTACTTGCATAGAGAAAAGTTTTCGTATGATAGGGTGGCAGTGCTGTTTGTACTGGTTCTAGTGGACAAATGTTCCATTCTCCACGCAGCATCACCGACTTCTCGTGTGCTAGCAGGGTTTTAGCAGAAGAGCATGTTGAAAACGTCAATGACCCTGGAACTCAACGAACCGTTTCCACAAATCCATTTTTCCTGTAATGTACGGAAAGCTTGTTCGTAGTTTTTCCTCATAAAAACATGTCTCGTTTTTTGGAGAACTTATCAAATGAAGTACAAAGTTTACAAAATAAACAAAACTAAAAAATAGGGTTTTAAATTAAAAATAAGATTTCCTTAAATAAATATCTTTGCACCTGGAGTATAAGAATGGGAAAGCGTCAGACGTATTCTTAAAGATTTGAATAATTTTTATGAAAAATTCTGTTGATGGAATCTCTTCAAAATTAGAGGAAAATTTCAAGTTAATATGCCAAAATAGAAGGACGAAGAGCATCTGCTTTCGTTATCGCGTTTGCTACCTGAAATGTATTGAAGTATGCACAGGTAGTCAGTCATAAAAGCAGCTCAGGCAAGGTTTCAAAGGTATCCACTTGTGCAGCATGATTTGCCCAGGTGGATTGTATGTTTTTAGTGCTACTCCCTTCTGTTTAAATCCTGTGCAAATGAAATCTTAGTAATAATTCTAATAGCACTTGAGGGAAAACATCTGCCTTTTTGTTGTAAAATACTTTGAATGGGAAAGAGGAAAACAAAAATAAAATACTGAAATAGAATCCAAAAAATCCACACAATAAAGATCCCAAAGAGTGATTTTTGTAGTTTTCTTTCAGAGAAAGATAACAGTATTGCTTTTTAGACAAGTGTGCTGTAAATCAACTGATATTTTGTCAATAGATGATGATGAGGATACCGGCGACAAAGAATATTGAAAGTATTTAACACAAACTTCAAACCATTTGGAGCTGACATTCCTTTAAGGCTTTATCTGTTAAGCTAGGAATTTTTAAGGGAAAGTGTGGTTAAAAGTATTTATTGTACTTTTTAAAATTTTTATCAAAGAAAGGAAACATTTTTTGGAAATTCCAGAATCAAAATTTATGGCAGAATTAAGGCTGACAGCTACTTGTAAGAGGCTACTGTAATAATCTGTTTCCTTTTCTATGAGATAGAGTCCAGGAAGTTTTAAAAGGTTCTTAAATGAGCTTGTAAAGTATTTTAAAATATATAGGAAACCGGAAGGGTCCTTTATCAGCATCATTATGGAATTTAAAATTCTTTCCACTCCCAAAATTTTAGACAATTCTTTGGCACATATTCTTAAACAATCATTATTACGCGTCCTGGAAAAGTTTACAAAATATTGCTAATTACTATTATCAACAAAAGGCAGATATTTTGGTTTGTTTGATAAGAAAATGTAGCCGCTGCAAACTCAAGGATAAGAATAACATATCATCATGAGCTACTTTTTAAGCAATGTCATGTTGACAGCTACTTGTATTGCATTGAATGCTGTCCACATTCGTGAAGCCATTCGTGTAATACAAAATGCACTTATGATGACAAGCAAAATCACAATAAGGTACGTTCAGTAACAATAGAGTTGTATCTAATCCTTTCGATTTTTCATTTAAACCCTTTCAGCTCTAGCACAGCCATAGGGAGAAGATTTTTATGTGCTTAATGATTACATTGCAATTGCGAAAGTCCCGTAGTGAAACACAAAAATCTACTTTGAATTTTTAATATATCGTAAGAATATCCGGCTCTCACTTACGTTTGCTTTCATTTGAAGATATTTAGCAAATCACAGCCAAAGACGTTATGTCCTTAATAGTTAAGTACTGCTCAATGCTGATTTAGCTCAGATTGAGTCACAAAAAGGGTTGTATGTGTTTCTACAAAACATTTGAAGGTTGGTACCGTTTCTTATGAATAATTCTCGTAGTGTGTGATGCAAAAGGCGAACTTTGTTTAGTAAACGTTTATAACTAAAATCCTTTCTGTGTTATGTTTATGTATAATTGAGTGAGTGAAGTAAACGATGCATAACAAGAATCAAGTCTTGTACACAGTTTCCTTGTAGTTGGGTTTTGCTCTCTTGATATAAAAGTTGATGATGATGTTGCCGTTCTCTTATGAATCGAGTGGATGATAATGGCGAATCCTGCAGATATCTTACAATTTTCTTGCTGGTGTATACGATGATAACGGTATATTTCTTTAGGAATTATTATACTGCTGGTAAATAGTGTGGGATTGTATGTAGATTGGAAGAAAAAGTCACACTGGATTTTCTCGTTTTATTACAAGAAAGAGCAGGTAGAGCGAAAGGGAAATAAGAAGCATGGGGTCCGTATTCACAAAGGAAGAGAGAACTGTCATGTGGGATTTTAAACTAGGATTGTCTATGATGAAAAGATGAACTCGTAATGATAGGAAAAAAGAATTTAAAACATTAATAAAGTATTACTTGGAAAATGAGCATTTTAAATACTTTGAAATTGTCCGTTATAAACTTTTCCAAACAATGTAATTGACTAGTAAATATGATTGGAATATAAAGAAGCATTTTCGCATTATCTTCTTCTCTGTAACGGGTTTTCATGCAATTTATTGCTAAGACTGGTACGTTTTTCAGGTACTTGCTTACTGTAAGAACATTTTTTGTCTACTTTTTTATTCGGAACGGGAAAGAGAATGATGGATGGCCAAAGAATAGTGTTAGAAATTATTACTTTGCACACAGTAAAAAGCTAAGCGGGTTGGGTTGATCCAACTGGCAACAAAGGATTTTTAAGTGGAGGTTTGCATTTTTCTGATCTGGTTTTCGCTTATGTGAAAGAGCATTGTAACTGTTTTTCTTCCATTTCGTGTTTAAGCAGATTTTTTAAAAGTTTGAATGGAAGTGGAAGCAAGGTTTATTCCGTATTGCAAAGGGTTTTTTGCATTTTCTATTCAAATTTATAGTTCATTAATTATTAACATAAGGTATAGAAATTTTTTGGAACCCCAACTTGATTTAATGGTTTCAAGCAAAATAGGTCTTGAATTGTTGCAACCTGATCATTGGTTATTTAATTTAATTTAAAAAAGATTGTGTAGGCTGCAAAACTATACATTGTTTAATATATGATGCAATCCTTCTGAAGCTTCTCGTATTTATCCTTGACTTGTTATCGGGCATTGGATCCATCTATGGCTGATCAGACGATGTTGATAACAACTTTTGTTTGTCATGATATTAACAGCTTGGGCTGATAAGGTGACCATGATTTGTGATTAGAAAATGGATTCTACTCCCACCTGTGTGTTGAAACAAGTATGTTATTATACGAGATCGGGAGACTTGCAAAAATAGCAAAATTGGCAAAAACTAGTAAAAGGTATAAAATCCTTGCTTTCATGTATTTGCATGACTGTGGACTGCTTTCATTTTATTGAAAATATTTAAACAAGGAGGCGTTCAATCGGCAAACGTTTTAATGTTTGTTTTCCTGGTTTAGATTTTATCTGAAAAACGAGAGATCCATCTATGGATTGATTTAAATGGTATTTTTATTACTTTTAGATGATAAATATTTTATTAGGGATAAATTAAATTAAACTTTATTGTCACTGGATGAGGAAAAGCATTCCTGAAATCACAGAGGTACATAAACAGTAAATACCTAAATAGAATCTTTATTCTTGGGAATATTTAAAACGACAATCATATTTAAAGCATGATCGTTATTATAATTATCATCATTGCTACCCCTGCCGTTGTTTGCGATGACTGTGCCATTCCATAATAAAGATTTTAGTATTGAAATGACTAAAGTATGAATAGTATGATGATCGAGACAATGAGGAAGTGAAACAATTTTTAACTTGGCAAAAAAAGTTTTACTGCTACAGAGATGATGATGATGAAAGCGTGCATAATAATCCATGTTATGTAAATATTGGTGTATGAAACGTACTAAATAGAATTTATGATGAGTGAGTACTTTTTGTTATGAAAATTTAACTATTTTGCTAGTCTAGTCAGATGAAGGTTGAGAAAGAATGAAAGAATTGTAGTGGGTTCATGGCTATTCGTATGATTGACATGCATTCGTTTAATTTTTGTATGCGAGCATAATTATAATGAAAAATTGTGATGATGATGGCTTTGCACAATTCTTTAAGCTTTGATTGAATTGGATTAAAAATTTGATAAGTGATTCAAGAGTAAATACTTTGGAATGGTTAGTTTTATTTTGGATGGTAGTGGTGAAATTCAAGGGCAAATTTTGAAAAAAATTGATGATAAACAGTTTGTTCCCATCATAATCCTCCTCCTACCATGACTCCTCCAAGTGGTCTCAAGGGCGTGCATACCTAAATCATCTGCCTACCTCACTAAAAGCTTCTTAAAAGCATAAAAGCACGGATGAGTAAGAGGTTTTCCTCTATTTTGTTTATTTTTAATTGTTGTTGAGCCAAACAAATATGAGTAAACATTGCTGGAACATTTTTTGCGAATGGGAAAAATAAATATTAGCCAACTTTTAAAACCTTGCCCTACATTGCTAAAAATTTCAATCATAATTTCTCACAATAGAGAGAAACAATTAGGAAAATTATTTTTGAAGAAACATTAAGACTTGTCATAAAATTAAAACGATTAAAGCAAAATGAGCATAAAGCTCACGTATTAATAGCATAGGCATGCTAAGCAGTTGTTGTTGCCTAAAGGTAATTAGTAAGAGAATTAGAGACAAAGTAGTTAAACTCGTAAGCACATTATAACAACCATTAAAATGTGGAAATGTATAAATCCTACCTGAATTTGGATAACACACAAGTGGAATCATAGAAATAACCAAAGCAAGATTTTAATCAGGTTAAGCCATGCGTGCAATATAAAGTCTGCTAATGAAAACTTCTAGTCGTTCCTATCCTGTGAATATTCAAGAAAAACATAGAACGCTGCTTAGAGAAAGAAAATATCTTGTAGAGACAATAATGATAGTGTTTTTATGCTTTGTGAGAGTAAACCTGGTTTTACAAAAGGAAGTGCGTTTACTTGAGATATGAGCAAGCTTATGATAAATGAAATGGCATTGCGGAAGTTGATAAGAGAATAAAATAATCTTGAACGGTAGTTGTAGTTTTAAGAAAAGATCTAAAAGATATGAAAAGTAATGAGGAAATGGAGAAAAAATGTTTAAATATAATGTATTCTAGACCTAATTTACTTGTGTAAGGAAATAAAGTGAAATGAAATTTTCCTTAGAAAATTTAACTCGTTGTTTACCCACGTTTATTCTTTATTGTGGCGATTGTGGCAGAAATGTGGAAAATCGCTAGAATCCCTTTTTAAAATTATTGCATAACATTATGTGGATTTTGGTAGGTTAGTAGGTTAAATTGAAGTAATAATCTTTTTAAGGTCTTTCTTGCCTTTTGTTCTAATACTTTTCACCTAAAACTGCCAGACAGCAAAAATATTTAATGAGAATTTTATAGGGGATTTTTGTTCCTTATTTCTAGTCTTTGGTAAATGATTTGGTTTATATTTTTGTTATTTTTATTTGTCCCACATTGAGAGTGGGTGAGAAATGAAAAAGTGGAGCAGTTGAGCAGTCCACATCAGAATATAACTCTTTGGTTTATCGATATAAGTAGATAAGATAGGTTTTTAGTTTCATAAGCGGAATAATAATAACGAATTGTGTGAGTACAGCTGGTTTGTATTGCTATGCAGATTCCTTTCTGTTCCAGAACTTGTTGGAAAAATAGAGAAGGCGATGGGATTGTGATGATTATGCAATATGGTTGGCAACTGGACTGGATCTGGTGTAAAAATCATAAAAAATTGTATGAAAGTGATTGTGAAAGATCAAGAACAGTATAAACTTTGTAATTTTATTCGTATAATGTACAAACAGTCCTTTTCTTGTACTATTGCATAACATTGAAGAAAGAGGACAAACACATAAGCATAATAGCCTGTATTATAAGCATATTTTAAAATACGGAGAAAATAGATTTGTATGCAATTCTTGTTTGGTAATTGTAAAAAGATAGGTACATAAGAATATAATGCTTAGATTTTGGGAGTTGATTAATGCCCTGTTTTTTGCTCAGCCACGACTGACTTTCCGCTGGTCTTTTGACCCAGTTATTATTAATTCCTGTTGGGGTTGCATGTCTTCCGTCGAGTGGACTGGATAAGTAACTTTCACTTGGCAAAGGCTTATTTTACTTTCATTCCAGCTGTGATGATGATAATAGCTTTTGTACTGTTTCAAATAAATAGGTAGTTTTCATTTACATCCTTATTCTTTGCTGTATGCTTTGTATTAGGTACCGTTTGCAAGGCTTTCTCTAAGTATCAATCTAGTTTCTTTTGTATTTGAGCACTGCAGCGATATACACTTTCCTTCCACATGCACACTTTTTACTGCTTTCTTCAATTGTGGAAATGGGTCAAGCCAAAAAAGTTGTAAACATTAGACGTGGTGGACTTCATTTGATTTGTTCATCAGCTCAACTTACTAGCTTAAAAGAAAAGCATTGGACCTCGAAAAAATCCATAAAATTCTTATGGAGTAGCAAGGCTACAAATGTATTCTGCTTATTTCACATTTGCGTGTGGGTTCTTTTTTCATTGGAATGAATATGTTATTCTATGAAATGGAAAGGAAGAAAGTTAGGTATTTTATTAGGCATAGCTAAAAAGGCTAAAAAA
>JAHZNK010000600.1:0-15286 GCA_027744615.1 Lepidocyrtus cf. nigrosetosus NNG-2020 | reverse complement strand
TTGAATTTTATCGCTTTTATTTACAGCGACTACAGAAAACTCTGGAAAATGTTATAAAATGTACCTGAGAGACCCACGAGAGGAATCTGAAGCTACACATACATTTCTCTTTTTTCTTCCTGTTTTATGCTTTCCTGACTGATAATAATAATGACACGGTTCACACGTGAAAAGAACTTTTAAGATTTTTCCAATTTTGCTCTCTCTGCTCAAGTACTTGTTTCCTCTTGTCTTTGATAAGGAAGATGCAGACTCATCATCATCATCATCATTATGCTCAGAGTTCAATAAACGCTTCTCTTTTCAAAGAAATGAATAAGAGGAAATAAGCACTGTCCTGGGAAAGAAAGTAGAAAAATGAACAAGGAAACAAGGATTTCCAACAAATCATATTTAAGCTCGCACACTTATACTTTCTTTTGCCACCTGTGCTGCCAGAGAGAAAAAAGCTCTCTTGGTTGAAATGAGTGGAGGACCTCTTGTTTCATGCTTTGTTGATATTTTTATGTGCAAAACGGAAAAATTTATTTCTTCTCAGAACAACTGTCAGTTTCACTTTCTCTTTTCATTTCTTTTTCTTTGAAAATAATGAAATTGTGATGATGATGATAAGACCATGAATAATACTCTTTTTTATTCCATTTCCTTCCGCACATTTCACTCTTTTTTCTTTCAACAGGAAAATATCAAACGGAAACCGGAATTCTATTCTTTATTGAAAACGTTATGAAAATATTTCTAGAATAAAATATTGGCCTAGTTTTTCATTTGTGAAATCGTATATATTCTAGTACAAGAAAAAGCATGACCGTTATAAGTTTAAATTTATTACCTGAATTGTTATAATTTTCTCAGCGGATTGATCTGCTCCGGGAAGATCACGAGCTATATTTAAAAGTAAGGAAAATTAAGTTTTTAAATGTCAACCAAAATACCATCTTCAAAAGTTACACATCCGCTTTACGTCATCAAAATCAATATTTTGCACGAGTTTCTTCACAAAGTAAGCGCAACACTTTCTTTTAATAATCACATTATTTTCAAGGATGTCATATCCTATTTTAGCTGTACTTCACAGAAAGTCTTACGTAAATTCTAAAGAATTTCAAAATTAGGTCTCGATTATTTCAGTATCAAAAGATTTCTCAAGTTACGTGAGCCCGTGACTTTCAAACATGAAAGGACAAAAATATAATAAGAAAATCAAGCAACATTCCTCCTTCCTTTTCTTAACTACTTCCGCAAATAAATACCGGAAAAATTGCAAACAACTCAGATTTCCTCTTTCAGAATCCTTTAGTACAAGGTAAAGAAAGGAAGGAGAAATGTAAGACGTTCTGTCCTTTCTTTTTAGTCTAATCAACCCTGTCATTCCATTTTCGAGTTCTTTCCTATCTCTAATCCTTTCTTTCACTGACGTATTTATTAAGCCTTTTCTGATTCTTTGATTTTTTTGTGCTGCCGTATAAAATCAAATCCTATTTTATTCCCGATGACTAAATCCTATTTTCCTAGAAATGAGCAACAATAATGGAAGGAATTCGCAAAAAAAATTGTGAAACCCTTTTCAAAAGGAGGAAAAGAATTAAATATCCTTTTCCACAAAATGAGCTAAAAAGAATTGGAAGGACGGCCTTCTCCGTTCCGGTATTTTTGGATATAATAAGCTTAAAATAAACAAAATTTGGTCAAGAAGATCTTGGAAAATTGGAGATGGGTAAGAAAAAATGGTTTTGGAGTAGGAAAAATAAAGAACTTCAAGCTGCACTAATAGTAAGAATATTCATTTGAACTTATGTATGTAAAAAAAGCCCTACATTAACAATTTCAGTATATCCGTCCTGAGAGACTCATCGCAATAAAAGCACCCTTTCTCCTCCCTTTCTTTTTTATAAATCCAAACATTGAAATTTGGAACAACAGCAGGGCACTCCAAACCAAAAAATATTTTGATAGGAAAATAAAATGCTAAAGTTCCCACCTGGGATGTTTATTTCTGGGAAGATTTCTCTTTTTTTCTCAAAACTTAAAAAAATCCTTTCAAAAACAAAGACTTTTTTTACTTATTTTCTGAAGTAAATTGGATTGCCGAACCCTCTGCAGATTTTAAGTATTTCCACAAGTTATAAATAAAACCGTAGACGTGTACATAATTCACGATGACGTACTTAAATTTACAAGTTTCTTTTTCCTTTTTATTATTACGTGGAACATTAAATTTAGAAAATCATATCAAAAGAAAAAGGGGAGAGGTCTCCCTTGATGATTAAATCGGAGAAAGAAAAAAGCCTATTCGGTTGTAAATACTAAGGGAAGGTTTATTACGTGGAGCATTAAATTTAGAAAATCATATCAAAAGAAAAAGGGGAGAGGTCTCCCTTGATGATTAAATCGGAGAAAGAAAAAAGCCTATTCGGTTGTAAATACTAAGGGAAGGAAAATAAATTGAGTTCCTTTTCCAATGAATTAACCCGTAGCTGTTTACACAACGGTCCAGGTGGTCCCACTCAATTCTCTTTTCATTTGACAAAATATTTTTAAACTGTCCCAAAAAACAAGGAAAACCTTTACTGCTCATTCCCTGCTTGAAAATTTTGCACAACTTTTGACACACAAATCTAAAGTAACCTTCTTTTCTCCCTTTCTCATTGATTTTCTCATCAAGTTCATTTCAAAAACTCAATTTTAACTCTCTCTTACAGTTTTCTCTTGAAATTACATTATTTATAAGCCCAGCCCTAATCTCCTTTCTCCTTTTCTTTTAGGTAAACTTGAGTGAGTTTAATTGAAAGGGAAAGGAAAGCCTTCTCCATTTTCAAAAATTTACTCCGTCTTAATCCTTCTCCTCATTATCATTATCATTAATAAGTGAACCTCCTTTCGGTTAAAGACTAAACTTAATTTAAAGCCTTGTAACTTGATTTTTTCCTTGACTATGATCACGATCATCTACTCTCTTAACAAGCAAACCTCGTCTCCTTTTCCTAATTTCGAAAGCAAAACTGAAAGGAAATTAGCTTTATTCAAGGAAACTACGCATTAGAGGGAAACAAGAGAAAGTGAAAGTAAATATAGGTATACAGCATGGTATATATGATTAATGTCCTAAATCTCCTTTAGCACTGAAATTAATCACCAAAGGTTCTTTAAAAGCTTGTGGTGTAAGTTTACGTAAAATACGTTATTTCAACCTTTCTTTTACATTTAAACACCAAAAAGTAGTTATTAACGAATAAAAAGTAAGTTTAAGCCGCTTTCTATCTCTCTCCGTCCTTCAAATTGAGTATGACAGTGACGCAAAAAACGTAAGCGGATCTTCATAGGAAAGGAAAAATCGCTTTTTTAAAAGCTTACCTTCAATCACATGGCAATGCAGATCGGATTTATCAAGATCGTATTTAATTCCAAAGTGGAGCCTCCCCATCGGTATACTGCTGTAATGATGATGAGCATTGTACAAATTATCTGAATTCTTGTCCATATCCGTTGGAGCGTTTTTATTATTTCCTGGAGATCTGTACCCACTGGGTTGCTTGCTTGCATCAAGGAAAATGCAAATATCTTGTTTTTGATATAGATCCAGTTGAAGAGTTCCCAAAGAAGGGGAGAGAGGGCCGGTGACCGGTCCCCCGGAACCTGTGCCAGGCCCGTCCCCTGCTAAAGAAGTTGGCGACTTTGGGGATGGGCTCATTGGTGGGATGAGTAATGGAGAGAGACATCGGGAAGCACGTCTGCAAAGAAATTTTTTAAAAGTAAATTTATTAAGACTTTTATTGAAATTTTTTCTTGGAAATTGATCTTTAGCTGATTAGGTGACCTTTTCAAACTTCGGCGGAACTGTGTGGGTGCCAATAAAAGGAAACTTTAAAGATTTGGTAATTCTTTGGAAATTGCTTGAAAAAAACCTATTCTGATTAACAAGCTTAAAGACTTTTTTAAAAGTTTTTTTTCTTAGAAATGGAGAAAGGAAGGGAAATTGCAGGAAAGAATATGAAGAATAGCTTTAATGAAGTAATTTAAATAGCTACTGATTTTGAGTGGGAAGTGTGAGGAAGGAAGTCATTTATCATTTGCATACTATTTTGCGAATTTACATGTAAATTTATGATCAGCAGCCGTTTCCTCTTTTAAAAATGGAGGAAAAAGCAATAAAATTAAAGAAGGAAACATTCGCTTTCTTTCAAAGACAGACATATTTTTTGCAAAGCTGATTTCTTGGAAGGCCCCAGCCAAAAGTTTCCAGATCTTTCCCTCCCTTCAATTTCAACTTTTACGAAACCATGACTGACTGTGATGATGACACCTGTCACCCTTTCCAAGAACCCTGGAGGGATTGTTTGACCTCTGTCGTTCCTTGTTGCGTTTAAAAACTCTTGTATCCAAGAAAGAAGTTGACAAGGCCAAGAAAAAAACTTTTTTCCTTCCTTTGACTTTCTTTGATCCTCCAAGCAAATACGGAAGGAAGTAAAAAAATAGCCAGAAATTCTCTGTTTGTCTATTTACAATCGATTTCTTTTAAAATGCTTTTTTATTTCCTTATTTAGTCCAGTCTAAAGTCCATCCTTCCGTTCATTCACCTTTTCCAAGGAAAATGTTGGGCAACAGAGAGGCTCCGAACTAGTCCAGCAGGGATTCATCTCTATTTATTCCGGTGATCATGTTACATGTATATCCCATGTCACACATTTTTTAACTTAATTTATTTTCAATGTCTTATTCAATCCTTTCTTATTCCTATAACAAGAAAAAACGGATATTTGTAGGAAGTAGCAGCTGCTGCTTAAATTAAACATCCTGTCCTTTTCTTATCCTTTGTAAGAAAACTCCTGTCAACATATTTTTTACTAGCGCGTGTTTGACATTTCACTTCCGTATTCCTTTCTACCCCCTCATTAGACAAACTTCCTCAACAAACACAAAAAAACCTTTTATTACTTAAAAGTCTTAATTAATTAACAGAAAAAATACATTGTGTGGCTCTCTTTAATAATTACAGTGGAATAATAATTACGTAATAGATCCTTTTTCATTTCTCTCTAATTTATATTCATGTCACAGTCACGTTGCATTGCAGCAGCCATTGTCAAATGCATCGTGTCTGTCCAGTAGAGAAGCTGTCTTTGTTTGGAAGATGAAATGATGATAGCCTTAAGTAAAAAAGCTCTTTCCCATTGACGTCGTTGTTGACAAGTTTCCTTGCATCAAAAGGAAGAAATAATGATGAAAATGGACTAAAATGACAATGAAAGTAGGACAATCTGCCATGGCCATCATTCACCCGTTCATTATTCTTATTCTTTTGTCTTTCCACTTATTTATAACTTTTCCAACGTCAGAAAACAAGGACAAGCCAAATAAATTAGAATTGAAAGGTATCATCTATGAAGCTGTATCCAAAAGATATCGTTCAATTTTTGCCTATACAAAAGCTTTTCAATTTTATCCGCATTTGAAAGTATTTTAGAAAAAAATAAGATAAATAACAAAGGTGACCTCCTCCCCTCCCATTTAATCCAAGCTGAATGGAAACTAAACTAAATGGAGCCCTTCAAAAGAGATCAAAGTGGGCATCAAAAACAAAAGAGGGTTTAGCAAAAACAGAAGGCCACTATGATAATCAACATCAAATTGAAAAGTTGTGAAAGGAAACAGATGCGCGTTTAAATTTGTTACGAAAAGTCAATCAACCAAAAAACAAAACAGATGAGCACCATCCTGCTGAAATTTAAAAGCCCTTTCACAGCGGTTAGCTTCAAAATTGGCTTGTATAAAGATTGCATCTAACAACTTTTGATATGAAACAGCAATTTCCAGGAATTTTTAATAATAAAAACAAGGTTCCATTACGTATTTTCAAGAGCATTGTTTTGACTAAAAAACTGGTTGAAAATAATAAAAATTGAAATGTGAGCTTCTCTCTCTTGTCTCATTTAATGTAACTGGATATAGTTTCTTTTAGAAGCTCGTTAAAAAACAAAACTTTTGAAATGAAATGTGAAATTTTGAGCTTACCTCACACAAAGACTGTTTGCTGACATGGGCTTGTACGGGATGGAATTGCAACTGCCGGCATCCACGCTGAGACTCGTTGGAGAGTGGGACTCTCCTTGAGGCGATGTTCCCAAATGTGTCGAGGATGAGGATGGAGAGCCACTCCTGCTGATTTCCAAAGATGCTGCCCGGATCTTTCAAAGAAAAGCAAAAAAAAAATTATTTCAAGAGAAAGTGTTTTACTAAAAGCTTTGCAAATTTTTACATAAAAATATTTCTAGAAAGTAAAAAATCCCTATGAATATTTACATAACCTTGAGTAGGCATAACTTAATTACTTTTCTCCACTCATTCATATTGATACAAAGTTAATACAAAAATCCAATTTTGATTTCCAATTCAGCTTTCTTCTACTTTGCTTATACCTGATTAATTTCCTTTTACACAAAAATGAATGAAAAATCTTGCCTGGAAAAATAAATATTTTTGCAACCAAAAAATGAATTCATCATCATCAGATCACGCTTTCTTATTTCCTTTCAAAAGCCCAACTAGAGCATTCTATCCAATAAAACGGGTGACGGATTGAAGTTTCCAGACAGACGTAAACAAGTGTAGGCAAAAAGCAACGGTTAAGCCCATCAAAATGAAAAGAATCCTTATCAAAATCAACCGAATGGGGGAAAAGCCAGACGACACATATCAGACAACCCATCTAACTCAAAATATTATTATCGCGTATTTTTTCTCTCAAAAACCTTATAAAACTCACGTACTGCACCAAATAAGGGAAAGCAACATAAAAGCGTATTGATTTTCCCCCTTTCTTCTCTTCATTTTCACTTAAGAAAACTTTTTTTTGCTAACGGCAGAAAACGGCAATGTCTAATCGTAAAAGCCCAGTATTTTCTCTAAAGCTCCGTGTTTCCTTTAATAAAACAATCCAAATTTTATTATTTGCTGCTCCTTTAACCTCCATTTACTTACTTTCTTATCCCGCATTATTATTTTGTCCTTTGATCACTTTTCTACTTCCAAGAACTACACAACGAAACAAAGAAAACTTGTTTTATTAAGCTGAGAACCGCCAGGGAAGTCTCACTTAAGACAAAACCACAATGCCAGAATGACATCCACCCTACAAGCTTTCTCCTTAAAAGAACACTTTTTTGTTTTTTATAAGAAAACTGTTGCTCCTTTCCTGTTTCTCTCTTCTCTTAGCAATAAAAGGCGAGAGTTTACAAGAGAAAAAAACAATCCAAAGTCACTTACGGTGAGCCTAGAAAAAGCAACCACAAAAATGCTTTTTACGTAACAACCTGTTGCAAAAGACTATTCCTTTCTATAACAAAACAATTTCCTAAAGAAACCTAATAGCTTTATTCTAGCACCTCGAAAGAAAAAATCGTAATTTAGCATTACGCTAATTCCTATGTGAAAAATTTCTCCTTTTTCCCCTCGTTAAAATAGTTGAAGACCTGGAACCGGTTAGAACTGAACTGGAAAGAAATTGGGAAGTGAAGCAAGTATAAAAATAAAGTTTATTTATTCAGAAGGGGAAAATATAACTTCAGACTTTGGAAAAAAATAAGAAAGTCACGTTGTGTATGAATGCGAGCGTAAATGTCCGTAGAAAAATTGTGACCAGTCAACAAGCAATATTTTAATGAGGACTTCAAATGTTGACAAATTTGTTGATATATAGAACCCATTTTACACATAATTTTTCCATTATGTTTGCTCCACAGTAGTTCTTTTAAAGGAGAAAAAAGGTAAACAGTTTCGTTTATAGTGAAAGTTGTTTCTCTGTCACATTTTTACAAAGAGCTGCTGTACTTGATAGAATGAAAGTCAAGTAAAAGTTAAACATAAAAAGGAAAAAAGACACTTTCATATGAGAGAATTCAATTAGGAATAAAATTATTCGTTCATTTGTTTTAATTACGTAAAAAAGTAAGCTAATGAATTGCTAGTAATTGTTACTATATTATTATTATGTGACATTGTATATCCTTTGTTTGAACTGAGTCGACCCCATTTCTGAAATACGTAATAGGGCAGTGGTAATAGCACAAGTACAAAGGAAAAAACACAAAAGGCAAATATTTTTAAGGACTTTGACTTTTGGTCCTTGAAAGGAGAAATACAATTTAAAGAGAAATTGTGTAACCCCGAGACTTTTTCTTGTTGCTCTCAGCGTCTTCCCAACTTTTCTTGGAGAAGGAATTATAATTCCAAAAAAAGAACAACTTTGCTCCGCAAAACTTTACTGTAATAATCAAGAGCATTAATTTACCTGAGCAAACGAAAACTTTTCCTTTTTGTTAAAAACAACAAAGCTAGGAAGAGCAAAAGGGAAATAATAATAGCACGATACAAGTTTATTATTAAAAGCTCTGGATTCACTCCAAGCCAGTTCCCATCAGAAACATTTGTTTTTTTGCTCTGATTTACCTTTAAAACACTTACTTGAATTTCCGCCTTTAATTTTCAAGTTTATTGTTGAAAAGTAGTGCTGATCATTGCAAAAAGATGGATAGGGAGGAAGTGGATTAATTAAAAGTTTTCCTTTGCTTTAAACCTACAAAGTTTAGAAACTAAAGAGAGAGAACAAACAGAAGGAAATGAAAGGAGAAGTTTGCTAACAAATATATGCAAAAAGCCATTTCATCATCAGCAGTTGTTTACAAAGAAGTAGTAAAAGCAGTGAGAAAGGAGAGAAAAGGAGTTAGTAATTTACTTGATGGAATTTAAACAAGGGAGGAGAAGAAGAAGAGAGAAAGGATTTTGAAGTAATAAAGTGGAAAATGATTGTTGTTTTTGGGTTGGGATTTGAAAAGGTGTGGTTGCTTGTTAGGCAAAAACAGTGATGATTATACATGATGAAATAAATTAAGAGAAAGCTGTTGAATAGCACAACATTATTGCTGTTTTAGCTTTTCTCGGAATGAAAACAGCCTAAAAACAGAGAAATATTTGTAATACGACATAGCCTATGTAAATAAAGAAAAACAATTCATTTTAATTTAGGTTTTAAAAAACGGATCAGCCTTGGAAGCGGCGGTTGCCTTTTTTACTAAAAGCTCACTCCAAAATTGCTTAGAACCCCGCAGGATACTAAAAATTCCTAATAAATCCCGCAAGACAGACAAAAATAACACTAAATCATAGCAATTCATTTCTTTGTCAGTGTTTTAATTATTTTTAGGAACTTTTTTTGTCTATTTTCTTTAAAATTACATAAATCTAGCTTAAAAATAGAAATACAAAAGACACGCAAAAATACATTTGATGACGACATTCCTAAACTGTAATCGATCAGTTAATCGTGTTTGTCTTTATTGCAACTTCAGTCAAAAAGCAGAATTTTTTGCGCAATTTCTTTCAACTCCGTAGAACCAGTTATTCCTGATTGATCTTAAGTGAGTTATCACGCAAAATAAACAACGTCATTCCCAGTTGTCACATGGAAGGAGGTACATTTATTTAGCTAAACAACATGCTATGCGTTCCCTTTGAATCTAAAAATAACATTTTGAAACATCTGTTTGATGATAGAAAAGGCTTTACACAATTAGGTTAAAATGCCAAGTGAAATGCAACTTCAAAATGTTACACAAATTTTGCATAAACCATGTTCACATGTAGTGTGCGGTTTGTGTAATTTGATATTGCTTGCAACAAAGACAGGAAAAACTAACTGTCATATTTTTACTCACAATTTCATTGTCACTTGATTCCAAAGTGTAAAAATAGACTAAAATGAACACAAAAATAAGTAATGAGAGAAAGCTAAAAATAACCTGGATTTTCCTTTTACTCGTCTTATTTTTTCGTTAATCCATGTGAAAGCCACGCTTCTTAACCAACCCGCTTTTGTTTGTTCGTAAATAATTATTCTCTCCTTATCTTTTCCTTATCTCGAGTTATTTCCAGCATAAAAGACTTTCTTTATCACTGAAAAAGTTGAAATAGAATTCGGAGAAAATTCCTCAGAGATATAAAAAACGAATCTCTCGATTTTATTCAAAGAAGAAATTGGGTAAACAAAACACAAGGCTAAGCTATGTCGTAATAATCTACAAAGTCTCACAATAAAAACAGTTTTTTGATTAAAATTTATTCAAAAGAAGAAAAACGTGCTACTTTCATTTTATTTAATGAGCTGTATAGAATTTTCGAAAGAACTGTTTTCTTTTCTACATTCATGCTTACTTGCTTCTGTCTCTAAATGCGAGAAAAAAAATTAGAAAGTCTCGCCTTACGCTTCTAGCTCGAACCGGTAATAATCAACATCACACAGCCCCCATAGTATTGATCGAGTAGGAAAACGAAAAAGTTGTGCAAAATGTTTGCTTAAACACTCTCACTCGTGTGTTAATCTATCTAATCTTCCCAGTTATATTGACTTTCCGCTGGTTATTATTATACAAAGCATTAACAAAAAAACTTACGTGTAATGGAGAAGGTGATCTTGAACCAGTGTAGGTTAATGGTGGCGACTCCGGAGGGGAATCCGATGCAAAATGACCATCTGGTGTAAACGTCCTGATGGCGGGGGACGAGCCACGGTGGCCCTGTTTTATCACCAGACAGAGAGTAAAAAATCATTAGCTTTATCATTGCACACGTTCCCGATATAAATTCACTCAATAAACATTTTATTTTTATCTATTTTCACAATGACATGAAATTGAAATCACAGAGCTTTCCATTTTCTTCATGTTTTATCCTTTTTTATTGTTCTGGGATCAAATAAAGAACTATATCAATCTACAGCGACCTTGAAAAGGTTAGGAAAACAATAAATACAGTGATAGTGGAAGGTGAAGGCACACAGAGGACAAAGACACGTTCCACACTTAAGGTCAAATAAACATTTTCGGAATTAATTTTGATTTTTTGGGACCCATCTCTGTTCATACAAAAATCGTTACACAAGAACAATATGAATTGTTTCCTCCACGTGATCATTGTTACTTTCCAGGTCATAGCTTTCACATTTTGCGAATCTCAAAGTATAAAAAACAATTCCATTATCAATTTCCACCTTCATCACTGCAAAATTGAAGAACAAAGGTACAAAATACTGCGTAGTTTTGTGGCATCTATTTAACAACAAAAACTTTTCCAAATTGTTTATTTTTTGATGAAGAAATAATCAGCTTTTCTTCTTAGTTTAACCTACCACAACAAAACAACCAATAACAGCAAACATCAACGTGACTTGACGTTTATTACTTTACCAAATATTTTACTTTCCATTTTATCAGGACCCGCATTAGGTTCACGGATCTATTTTTTCTCTCTCTCCATTCTTCAATGTAAGTTTTACATTAAATAAATTGCTCAAATAAACTTTATGAAATTCCTTTTCTCTCTCTGCTGGTGTGGTTATTTATTATCCTGCGCTGGAAGGAAACAAGATTTAAGAGTATATCCGAATAAATAAGTGATCAAGACCTACCACAAAACCATTTTCTTGCCTAACCCATCAAATCATTACGTTTCCAAGATATTTTTATTCTTGTTTCTTACAGTCTATTTTCCTTTCTATCATGTAATCATCTCTCAAAATTCTAAAAGCAAACATCATTTCCATTCACGAAATTTCCATAATAAGCGAAGCGGTTTCCATAAAAAATAAATAAACGAGTAGTTGTAATAAATGCAGAGCATAAGGAGTCGTTTTATATTCGGACAGGTTGTTTGTTGCTGTTAAAAAAGATTCGTTTTTATTCTTTCTCAGCATTTTAGCAACCTACCATCAACAACTTTCCCTTCTGTTGCTGTCTAAAAACTCGTTATCTTTCTCCCTGGATGATATATTACACTTTAATCATCATCACAATCATCGTCGTTCCATTTTTTATAGCTGCATAACGAACCAGAGCAAACAGGAGAAAACGCAACGGAAATCTCGTAAAATATCTAGATACATAAACTATAAGGTTTTTAAGCTCTTTTTGCAATCCCTGTTGCCACTAGTTTGGTTCTGGTTGTGATGATATATCCCAGCATAATTTAATAAATTATCTGCCAACGGCAAATGGAAAGATAACACAACAACATCAACAACCGAAGAGAGAGAGAGAGGAAGGAATGACGGGAAAGAAGAATCGAATCCAGAGAGGAAGATAGATAGGAACCCACATTAACCAAAGAGATTTTCAAGAGCAACAGGAGAAAAACGGATTTTGTGTGGTATTTTGTGTAGAAAACTGGGGCTGGTGCACACACAGCAACAGGAGAAAGCACCTTGAACTAAATCCATTTAAAAGAAGAAAGAGCTTTTAGGAAAAAAGGGTTTGATGGTGGAAGTGAAACTATCTTCCATTTTGCTATCATCATCATCATCAGGATTGAACGTACTAGAAGAAATGTAATTGTTGTTGTAATGGTTTTGGTTTCGCTTTCTCTTTTTTTGCTTTATCCAGTCCTTTTCTAGCTTTTTCGGTGATCGATCGATGTAAAAAATGAAAGAGAAAGTGAAATGCAATAAATTTTGTTATGGGACATTAGGAAAATGATGGAGAGAAAGTCGATGGGGGACCTCTGGATCATATCACGTGTAAAACAGACATTTCTGTGCTTCCCACAAAGAGAAATAATATGAAAGTTCTCTTTCAGTAAAATTTTAAAACTTATTTTGCCTTTAAAATGTTTTTCTTTGATAATGTCGATGATCAAAGAAAAAATTTGAAAAAATATGAAACTTCTTTGTTCAAAAATGGTGAACAAATTTTTCAAAGCTTCCCAAATCATTATGATTATTATGAGAAATATAATTTATATATACTTTTCTGACGTCTTATGAAAACAATCAAATGCAATATGTAAATTCAGAAAGTTCTCACGTTTTTGCAAAAAAAAGTAGCATAACTGAAAAACTTTACATTCGAAAGGAAAATCAGGTATCTCAAATTTCCTCCTATTTTGCAATCTTGTAGAAATATTTCCTGCTGCATCACTGCATGCAGACTTCTTGTCTTACGCAATAGATAAGAGTTTTTAGTTGTGTGTAGGACTCTTGAAATCTAACTTTTTATTTGCAAAACTAAATGTTTTTATTACTTCAAGGTCAAAAGTTTCCTTAAAGAAAACATCTCTACCTTATTTTACTGCAGCCAAAAATGCTTATGGAAAAGGAGAAAAACCAGAGCCAGGCTTGAATTTGTCAGAATGGAAAGAATAGGCATCACTCAACATGACTTTAGAAAAAGGATAATAAATAAAATATTTATGAAGAGCTTTCAGCCATTCTATCTATTCCCCAATTCCGCATTCATTAAGCATTCTCTTCTTCAAAACATGAAAGGATTGCACAATTCATTTAAATGTTCATTTTTAAACATTTCAAAGAAAAAACTTTTGCAAGGAAGACTTATGCATATTTAAAAGGAAGTTGATGATGGAAGATGATGAAAACGATGTTTCTCGTCATTCTTCTTTAGAATTTACAGAAGTAGGATTAAATGAAAGAAAGTAAACTGGTCATGACTTGGGACAAATTCTCTTTTTCATTTATTTCTGCCTTTACAAGAGAAATGCAAGTGAAGCTTAAATCTCAAAAGAGCAAATTCCTTTAAAATTTTGTTTATTTAAAAAACAGAAATGACATGACTGCACCACTGCTCAACTAATTTAATTTTGCTAGTTTTAATTGGCAATCTCCAATTCAATTTTATAAATCTAACTTATTGAAATAAAAATGTTTAAACTCTCATGTCTCCGTCGTCATTTGACCCTGATCTCCCTAATTGGTTCAACAACATATTCAACAAAAAGTTGCGAAAAAGGGCTCTTCAAAAATTACCACAAAAATAAGCACTTCATTATATCTCTAAGCTCTGCACATTTAGCAACTCTTCATTCCATTTCACGACTCAATTTTCCCTGAGCCAGCCTCTGGCTCTTATGAATAAAACGAGTTGCTCTCACTCACTTACATAACCGCAGGAACAGTGAAAATAATTCACCGGCTTTACTCTTTCCCTGTATTTCACTTCATAATGTAAGTCTGGTGTGTAAGAGCTCACGTAACGGATTATTATTTGGCTTCACTTCATTTTCCTTAAGTTCTTAGAAGGACTTTCTTCACTTGACTTGTCGATCTTTTTACCACATATTACATAACTTGTTCTGTTCTAAGCTCTCCGGGCATATTCTATTCCAAGGATGAATAGTGTGGGCNTTCCTCAAGTTCTTAGAAGGACTTTTTTCACTTGACTTGTCGATCTTTTTACCACATATTACATAACTTGTTCTAAGCTCTCCGGGCATATTCTATTCCAAGGATGAATAGTGTGGGCGAGGAGGACATGACTGTAACAAGAGGAAGACGAGAGAACAGCTTTTAACCTATTCCATTGCCCTACCTCACATACTTAAATATCCTCCCTCTCATCTCGTCACATATCAGCAGCCTCAGCATCCTTTTACAAAGGTTCTCTCCAAAACCTGTGTGAGTGGAATTACGTGACTTGATTTTGATCTGGATTTCTATTATTGGGAAATCCTTTGATACTTCGTTTTACAATACATGAAAAAAATCAATATTTCTAAGAAATCAAATTTTATGCAGTCATCTTTTTTTGCCAGAATTTGTTGCATAATGTATGTTTTGTTGTGTGTAAATTTAATAAGTTTTGTAAATATTTAAGTTTCTTAGAATTTATTGGTTCAAGTTTTTGTCAGACATATTCTAGACGGTTAGGATTTTGAGTTTAAGCTTAAAAGGAGACTGACATTGACGGGAGATTGCGAGATAGACATATGACAAACAACATGGCATGATCCCTCTTTGCCAATTATTTCGTTGCTTTTAGTTTCGTAATTAAAATTGTAAGAATTTTGCAAATGGTAGACTTTCTCTTTGTCCTTGAATATTTTAAGCCCTTTTTTGTTCAAAAAGGATAATTAATTGAACAAAAAACAACTGAAAAAGGTCAATTCTGATTGTGACATCAGGAATTTAATTAATCCGGAATAAAAACTTCAAATTTAACGTGTTTTATGCTTTCATAGATATGTTAATCCAGGTTAAAAAGCTAATATTTCAAAGGACACAATCAGCACACAAAGTGGACTTGAATACTTGATCCGGGAAACCTATTTTTCAACAACGAAACAAAAGAACTTTGACAAAAAGCGTTGCTTTTGTTGTACAGTGCCCTTGTTGGAGATTTATTCAACTTTTTATTCGGGTTTCACAACAGAAACAGCAGCGACAGAAAAGCCTCGTGATGATGGTGTAGAGCGCATTAATTCTTTTATCTGATTTCGCAAATCCTTC
>JAHZNK010000599.1:0-10225 GCA_027744615.1 Lepidocyrtus cf. nigrosetosus NNG-2020 | reverse complement strand
AAGGACCCTTAAGTCCTGACAGAAGAAAAGTCACAAGAAGTTTTACTTGTGTGGTGAATCTAGTCTTTTAGGAGTTATTTAGTGTTTGAAATAATGCACTGATTATATTAAAATAAAACATTTTAAGCATAAACCAATAGTAAATATCAAAAGCAAAAAAGTGAATTTCGTGCATTTTTCTTCCTTTCAAAAACGTTATATAGTTAATTAAGTTTCAACTACAGAACAATCCTTATAAAGTATTCTTGAAAATTCAAGTAAAGAATGGAAATGACGTCCGCGCGACAATTTCTGCGTAGATTTAGGTACAGTCTTATCTTAAGATTACTTATCATATATGCACATTTAATCTGTAATGCTTAATTAAATCGTGTAGAAGCTTGTCTTTGATTAGAGCTGACTCATAAAAATACTTTAGTGTTACTTTTACAATTTTGATGTTTTCAGTTTCAAAATTTTAACCAGGTTGCTGGCATTAAAACAGTTAAGATCTCAAGGATATTTCAGTTGATCTTGTTGGCTTACTTAATTCGAGTTAAAAATTAATGTAAAATTAACTCACTCAAACTGACTAATGTGCTTAAATTTTCTTAATCATAAATGTCATCAACATACTTCAAGTGCGTTCATTCATTAGCCCACCTTTGTTGAACAATGCAGAAATTAGACATAAAAACTCAAACAACAGTGTCCTCATCTCCTCCACAGGTGAAAGGATGTTTTAGGCAAATTGTTGTACATGTTTGGCAAAATTACTTTTATCATCACAGTATTTTTTATCCAATTTTTGACAATACTGTTTTTATTTTTCAATGAATAAAAAAGCTGAATTCATATTTGAGTTTAACGTATAATCATAATTATTGTAATAAGCTTTTTGCAGAATATATTGCATGCATCATGTACTTATAGCGAACCAATCCCATCGTATTTTTTTGGCGTAATTGCTATAAATTCCTATTTTCATTGGTATTTCTCTTACTGTTGGCTGTTATAAGAAACAAGATTGTTTGGAAAGTAAAAGCAGAATGCACTTGCCTCATAATGATTTCAAGTTTTTATACTCTAAATGTGGTACAGAAAATTACACAGACTGCAAAGAAAAATGTAATGTGATCCACAACAATTATTTTTAAATACATAGTTAACAACGCAAGGCAAAAGTTGAGGGTGATGTTTAAAGCTTGTAAAAATCAACGTCCCATTTATTTCAGACTTTATCTCTTTCGAATTCATATACCACAAAATTGTTGTGTCAGTTAAAATTGAACCTGAAATACAGTACTATAAGCATTGTAAAAAGAAACTAATGTTTAGTTTGGGGTGGCGAAGGAAATAATTCGAATTTTAAAGTTAGTTGGAGAGGAGAAGTGCCCACGCCAACTGCCAAGTGCCTACTTTCTTTTCGTAACAATGTGTGTTTACCACAGTCATGGCATTCCTTTTTTATGTAAAAAACATTTTTTCGCAAACAAAAATTTCATTTATCCTCACACAAACACTCATGAAACCATT
Organism: Lepidocyrtus cf. nigrosetosus NNG-2020; assembly: GCA_027744615.1. NCBI lineage: Eukaryota > Metazoa > Arthropoda > Collembola > Entomobryomorpha > Entomobryidae > Lepidocyrtus > Lepidocyrtus cf. nigrosetosus NNG-2020. The sequence goes on along the minus strand of JAHZNK010000599.1, from coordinate 8,710 downwards.
ATTATCGTATGATTTAGAGCGTCTATTTAGTATTTGAGTGAGNTTATTATCGTATGATTTAGAGCGTCTATTTAGTATTTGAGTGAGACTTGAGCGGGATAAACGTTATAAACGGTGGTCGTGGTGAAGTGTGATGGCAGTAGTGTACTAATTGTTTAAAAGTGTTTATACTTTTATGAATATATGGCTAAAGCTATTGTTTTGCTCATCGTTTAAAAGCAATCGATAACGTTACCAGAAACAGACAGATACTTTTGAAACTTCAAAAGTATCTCAACTGACGATAAGGATTACATTAGACAACTTGTGAAATGAGCTACGCCATAGGCAAAGGTGGACAGTTTTATTAACGTCAGAATTGTCATGATAATATGAAAATCGTTATTTAGATTTTGATATATGCATCAGTATTTACATCGTTTACATGCATAAGTAAAGTGCAATGGATTCTTTGTGGAAATTAAAACGCGTTTAACTTTGTCAGATTGAGTACACTGATACTGATGAAGTATTCCTCAACACAACGGAATTTCAACTTAAACCTCGTTGTCAAAGATTGTCAAAAGGGTTACCGATAGAAGTTAAAAATTATTACTTTATTAATTATTAACCGTTACTATACACAGGCATAATACAAATTATAGGATCAAGTTGGATAAGCCCACACATATAGGTTTAAAAATATTGATGTTTGGCAATACATAATTTGTGTTCAGCTAACTTTAGATAGTTTTAAGTCGAATTTAACGGTAGATTTTTCCTTTTACTTAAAAGGTGCGATTAGTGAGGATGAATCAAGTATTTCCTCATGTGCGGCTTTGTTGGACCTGAATTTACAAAATGGAGATGTGCGGCTAAAAAAGAGAGGTACATTTTCAAACTGACCGATTATTATTAGTCGATTATCAAATGATTAAATAGAAATTGCATGAAATTTTGCTATAAAGTACATAACTCCTACGGAATAATTATTTTGGAGTGCTTTCAGCTTACTATATCTACCATGTATTTAAATTGCAGTAGTTGAATTTGTTACTTAAAAGGTGCGATTAGTGAGGATGAATCAAGTATTTCCTCATGTGCGGCTTTGTTGGACCTGAATTTACAAAATGGAGATGTGCGGCTAAAAAAGAGAGGTACATTTTTAAACTGACCGAATATTATTAGTCGATTATCAGATGATTAAATAGAAATTGCATGAAATTTTACTATAAAGTACATAACTCCTACGGAATAATTATTTTGGAGTGCTTTCAGCTTACTATATCTACAATGTATTTAAATTGCAGTAGTTGAGTTTGAATTTGCGCAAAAATAACTATTAAGCTTGCATGGTTTGTTTATGAATAGAATTTGTAAGAATGACCATAAAACTGTCTTTTTAAATTGTAATTTATTCGTGGCAAGAATATAATTAAGTGTGACAAATGCAATTCCACGGGGTAGAAATGAGATTAAATTGTAACTATCTGTTGTTTAGTAAACATTAAAATGCATAGGTCCCAGGTTTTAGTTGTAACTAAATTTTTAGTTTACACAAATTACAAAGTTAATAAAGACAACATGATGCGAATTTGTTCTTGCGGACAACCACCAAGTAAGCAGGAAAAGATTTAAATTATAAAGAGAACTTTACATCTGTCTGTCTCATTAAGGTTTGATGAGTACGTGATGTGATGTAAACCTGAGATTAATTCATGCTGAGTAAACATTCATAAAAACAATCAGCTTCTAGCAGGTTTGTCTATTCAAATCTGATTTTGAGGAACATGTAATTTTTAGTAATATTATCAAATAACGGAAAAACTTTTGTGGCTAATGATGCAAATACGTGTCACCAATAGTAAATAATTTAAATAATTAACTTGGGTGTTGACAATTGTTTGCCATGTATGGAGGTACATGACTGACAAATTGACAAATGTATAAAAACGTCCACATATCCCGCGATTCATTTATTATCATAGTTATTTCTTTGCAGTTATAAATCATATTTTACTACATCTTAGAGGAAGTGGCTTTCTTTGTATGAAAACAATTTGTAATGGAATATGTCAATTTTTGCATTGGCAGAAAGTTTTCTTAAAATTAAAATATTTGTAAAAGATACAATAAGATACGTGATCTAAGAATTACTTAACGATTGATTGATATTGCTTATCAGCTTGAAGAATATTTTCAACGAGATATGAACTTCCTTAAATGATTATAAAGCTATTAATCGAAATCCCTACATAAGATTTGTATAAGTTTTGTCGGCACATGTTCAATTAGTGATAACAGATATGCCTACGTGAAATGCATGAATCGTGAACATTTAAGTTTATTTTTTTAAAATTAGCAGCAATATTTCTTCGTAATCCCAAAAAGCTACAGATTTTTTATTTTCAAAGATTATTTGCGTAGTGAATTTGTTAAAATATTATTTTATAAATCATTTTTACTTATTTAACAAATCTAATAAATATTATTTTGAGATTTGCCTGAATAGCATAATTGATAAATCTAGTAGTAAGTACAGGAGCGTGGTATGTGCTAATGATATTTTTTGTAACTTTGTCCTTGTGATTTATCAGTTTGTACTTATAGGTTGTATAATAGAACGTACACATTTCACAAATATTCAAAGATTACACCCCACAGCTTAACAAGGAAGGGTTAAGAATAAAAACAGGGCCCCAAATGAATTAAAATATTTATGAGGGATTCGTGAAAATGAAGAAATGAGTTGGTCTTTTTGAAATACGAAAGGACTTTTACAATTATCCAGACAGCAACATTTTGGTTAAAGGACGGACGTATTGTATGCATCTAATTACATAATAGCACTTTGCTAAAGTCAAAGAATGAATTCGTTCTTTGCATTTTTCATATCTCATATCTACATTTTCATATCTCAATTTTCATTAGCACATAAACCTAACCTAAAATTCTAGTGAACGCATCACCATTCTTTTACAGACAAATGCAAACACAATTTTCACCATTTTTGTAATTTAAAAACGCGATATTATTATTATGATTTTAGCTTTATTTGTACATGAATGATTGCTAATTTTATTTGTTTGTTATTTTTAATTTTCGGTTTACTTTCCCCTGGACCCTGCATGCTACACGGACCTTCGTTTTTGTTTGGATATTATTTTTCTTTCTGAACACATTTTTTGCTTCGTATAGAATTAGCTGGAAAAGAATTGAAAAAGCCAAATTTCATAGTGCCTTCAATAGTGCTTGATACAAGTGAAAATAGTGATAGTTCAATAATAACAAAGATTGTTAGGAGTGAGGGTGAAGATGGAGATGAAAGCATTGTTCAAGTAGAAGATTCTGATGTATTAGACGATTACATTGAGGATTTTATCCTTCCACTTAGTCATGAAAGTGTTATGAGCAGACAATTGTCATTTAGGAGGAAAGTACAAAAACAATTGGAAACTGCTGCGGCAGAACGAGCTGTTCAAGAATTGGATCGGTTTGAAGCTATGCTGTCAACCTATGATGAGGAAGATGAGTATAATCACGATATGAATAACGATAGTGATGAAAATGAATCAGTTTTGAAAGTTAGAAATCGTAATAATCGTCGACGTGATAACAGTGGTCATAATAGCAGCAATATGGACTCCCTAGCCTCCTCGTCAAGATCCACATCGTCTACTCCTTCAACTGGCGACAGTGACTTTGTGGACTCCCCACCAATTCCCAAAGCCAGAGGAAAATCCTTACAACAAAATGCTGAAAATGGAAGTGGCAGAACATTTCTTTTAAATGAGAGTGGTGGTGGCACCAATTATCATAATAAACCAGGAAGCTATGGAACTCCTAAAGGGTTCCTTAATGGTGTTAATGGGTTGGAGTCTGCAGACTTTGAAACTTTAACCGGTGCTCCTAGCCTGGACATTGATGCAATTGTCAAAGAAAACGCACCAAATCTAATGGATTCTAGAAAAAATTCTTCTGTAATTGATACGATTCCAGAGCATGGGCCAGAGGAGTCAATGTCCAGTTATTTCATTCCTCAGCCTACGCTAGATAAACTTTACGCAGCTTACGAGTCAAGTAATTTCAACAACATTTATTGTCTCAGCGGAGAGCTCAAGGATATATTGACTCCTAATGAGATAGAAGAAATTGTTGCCAACAAAGATCATTTAGAGAAGTTTATTGATCCTAATGTAATGGCTGCTTTATCATGGAGTATTAATGAAGCGAGCTTACCATACTTACCCCAAGGAAGCAATAATAATACCAATACAGATAAATGCTTAGAAAAACAAAATAAATTGAACGCAGAGAAGCAGGATAAAGAGGGGCTTTGCGGACAAGATGATGATAGGACAGACTTGGCAATTATTGAAAATGGGTTGAAGACTGGGTCCAAAAGTTCAAGCTTGTCAAATGGCTTCCATTCCGATGCCTCTGCTTCCGAAGACGATCTTCAGAGTAATGACGATACATCGTCGTCAACCTCCTCCTCTAGACTTGAAGTGCCAAATGATGATGACAACGATCATTTAATTAGTATTAGTAATAATGAAAATAACAGTGCCAAAAAGATGGTGCCGGTGAAAGATGAATACTCCGAGTCCTCTGACAGGAGCGGAAAACAATCGCCATCTGAAAGTAATTTAAATAATCAAACGGAATTCGAGCAAGGCTCGTCTCTAAGCAATTCTCTGCGCAAAAAGGTTGCACCTGGTAGGGATACTCCGAAATCTCCTGGACAAATTTGCCACTCACCAGATGGAAGTTCATCAATTAAAAGAGGAAATAGTCAAGAAAGTTTGGACACTGATTTAGGCGTAGGTGAAGATGACTGGGAAGATGATGATGAAGATACGAGAAGTAAAAGATCTTCTTCATCTGGGGTAGTATTAGTTAGAAGAGACTCCAAAAGATTCAGCTTTAAAGGGAAGGATGGCCAAATTGAGAGAATTGTTGAAGGGTTATTCGTAGAAAGTAAAAACCCAAATCCTAATGGTACTCTGAGAAGAATTAGGGCTCCTTTGAACCTTACTGAAGATATTGGAGGAGATGACGGTTTGGATAGTCCTGATGGACCTTCTTCGGTTGAGCTTAGGGAACAAGAAAATGCAGGTATTTGTTCTATGAGCAAGTCAAAACGAAATTATTTTGGGGCATGACGAGTATCTTCTGGTGGTTGGTTTGCATTTCTCGCGTACATTATATATTTAGTAAAAAGCACCGATAACTGCTTAATTTACTTATAAAATAAAATAGAATCTGCACGATATAGTTGAACTAACATTTTTAATAAAGCTTTTTTCCTATTCCTTATATTGAGCGGCCATTTATTTAATGCGTTTATTTGTGTGTTTATATGCAGTAGTAATTTGGTGTAATTTAATTAATGCTCTAATTTAATGGATTCTGAAAATTATATCATAAAATTAATCAGTCATGTTTTATTCCTTGTTCAGCAAAAACCCCAAAAGTTCACAAGAAGAGAATTAGTGTGGATGATAAAATCCTCAGCGTTATCTCTACGGATTTGGACGACAATTCAGCAGCTACGGACGTGACCCAGTCAGACGTATTCCATTCAATAATTAACACTTTGCGTGATGACGAGGACCCCACCATAAAATCAGACGGGGAGGATGGTGATGATATCACGTTAGATATTGATACACCCGATGATATGGAGGATTCCATTTTAGAACGTAAGGAATTTTGCGTGTATCTAGTTATAAACATAAATACATACATATGCCTGAAAAGGGCAACTGCAACTGTTAGAAAAAAATGTGATGAAAAATTGCTATTGTGAGCAAATTCAAAAGAGAAATTCATGCGTAAACCTCACTCCTATAAGACGCCCTGTAATATGTGTTTGATTGCTATTTCGTAAATGGAGCAGGATGATCAGAAATGATAATTGTTTGTAATTAAATACAGAATTGGATTCTTTATCAACCCACCCAAGAGATATCATCAGAGAGTATTCAGCAGAGGAAGAGTTAGAGGAGGCTCGCCGTTGGAAATCGTTCAAAGTTGGGCCAAACGATATACAAATTGACTTGAAAGCTATTCACCCATATCGACGCGTTCTGAGTCATGGTGGATACTTTGATGCTGAGAAAAATATTGCCATAATTTTGTTTTCCGGTTGTTATCTCCCCGATAGAACTAGAAAGGAGTACACTTACCTAATGGATCATCTCTTCCTGTAATTTCTCCTTTTTACTTCATATTTAAAATTATTAATAACTTATATCAGACTTATCTTTTATCTGTGACGATAAATTATGCATTAAAAACTATTTAGTTACAAAACCTCAGTTTTCTCTCATTTTTACAAATTAAAAAATATTTTTTCAAAATGACGGGTGCGGAAGTCGTTTGAAATTGAAATCTAAAGTTTTAATTGAGGAAGCTGTTTAGTACATAGTGTATGTATGAAAAATTGCACCTGATTTCAATTTTAGATAGCCTAAAGTCAAATAACGTTCTAATTAATCCTCAGTTTCAAAATAAAAAATGAATACCTATATTTTCATAACCTAATTAAAGTTTTTGTGTGAGAAATCTAATCTCTTTGTTTCTTTTTAGGTATGTCTTGTCAACGTTAGAGGAGCTTGTCGTTGATGACTACATTCTTGTCTATTTACACGGAGCAACACCCAAAAGCTGGTTGTTGCACTTACAAAGCCATTTGTCAGGTTAGTTTAAAAACCTCCTACACAATAAATTGTTTCATGCACTAAAAAATTGTTTTGTTAGAAACAATCTATTTTCGTACTTTTTACAGTTTGGGTGGTGGATAATATGCATAATTTGTTATTTTATATACTTTTTCATTATTACTTTCAGCACCAAATTCAGCAAAAAAGTTCAATTCATCAACACTTTATCAGATTTATGCCTCGAGATTCCTACGGAGCATTTGGTTATCCCAGATCGTGTCTTACAGTAAGTCTATAAATTTCTTTGTTGATGCATTAAAATAATTGACATCACATTAGTAAATGTTGAAATTCATCTATTTAATAATGGAGGAATAATATTGTACTCCTTATGGCGAAAGCTTCATTCGTCACCCACCAATAATAATATTTTGTCCTTATTCTGTTTTCTTTTAATGCATCCATTGTCAACACAATCCAATCCATCTCTACAAAAATTTCACCAACAATAGATATGATGCTATAAGGCAGCAGATGGAAAATGCAAAACGAGCAAAATCTGCAAAAGCTCCTTGATAATGAACATCTTATTAATACTCACATCATCACAGTATAAAAATTAAATGACTCAAATAAACAATGTTTGTAGATTCATGTAGGTGGGTAACAAGGTATTTGAATGTAAATACATTTTATTAGTTTGTTTCATTTCATTTCTTTTCGTTCCTATTTTATGCAAGATAAGTTTTGTGCAATTGATTTTTGATTGTTTCATAGTTCAGTTTGTGGGCGACAGCACTCACAAAGCCGTCAAACCCCAATATCATATACCTTTTATTTAAATTGTTTGGCTATTTATGCTTTTTGATGCTTTTTATACAATCATATAATGCATGACAGTATTGTTTTGGCTGATTCATAGAATAGTTATTTTGCCACCCAAAGCGGAAGCGTTTGTACCAAATTTGCATATTAAAACATGTTTTATTTTCCCGACATAAGTGCATGCATGGCATGAGCCCACAATGGCAATTAAGCAAGGTTAGATCTAGATAAAGCTAATCAATACTTTTTGTAGACAGCTTTCAGTTTTACTTTTATTGTTAAGCACCAGTGTATCTTTTTTACAAATCGATATGACTTTTAATTTTGCAACGAAGAGATGACACCTTTTGTTTTAATTTTTTGCATCTAATTATTGCATTTTATTTTTTAGATTCTAAAACATTGCATTTTTGCAAACTAATGTGTACCAATAATAACTATGATTTCTTGTTCATTTTAGATACGACTTTGACCTTAAAGTGGATGATTTAAAGAGGAGGAAAATAATGAGCTGATGATGGAGAAGGATAATACATTAAAATCTTGCGGGAAACTATTAAGCAGGAGCTATCCTTATCCTTCCAACATGCCATAATCCAGAGTATAAAATAGTCGTTAAATGAATTATTTGTAAATTAATGTTTCTGTTGTGTTGACGTGTTCAATTGGAGCAGTATTTTCTAAATCAAATTAACAGAAAACAATTTATTAATAGTTTAGTACTAAAAATTTCGTTGTAGGAATGCATGTGAAAGTATTGATTTCGAAAACTAATTTTTAATTAATATGATTATCGTGTATATTTACTATTATGCGATGTTCCTAGGTTAATATATTAACAAAAGACTGGTTTTCAAATTTCGCTATATTATTCTTTTCAAGCAGGATTCGCTCGTGATTTGTGTACATGAAACACTGGGATTTAGATTATAGCTTATACCATTCGAATTTCAAAAATGGCTAAAGTTGCTTACAAAATCAAAATTAAATTAATTTCAGAAAAATTACCGATTGTCTAAGACAATTTATATGCTTTAATTACACATTTTTAAACCCACATTGTAGCCTGTAGCATATTAATAAATATGTAAATAACTTTGTAAACATTACGGTAAAAGCGTATTTAATTATAAGATTAGTAAATTACATGTGGACGGTTGACAATGAGTGATAACGATTTTGTACCTAAAATATTTTACAAGGGTAAACGATTTATAAGATATAGTGAATCATTTACT
>JAHZNK010000598.1:0-10677 GCA_027744615.1 Lepidocyrtus cf. nigrosetosus NNG-2020 | reverse complement strand
AGCATTAGCCCTGTATTTTATAAGCACTTTACAGTTGGCGTTGTTTACTCAAATGCAAATTCAATGCAATAAATACCTCTTTTTTTAACCCGGTCCTATTATTACAAAGCTCTAATCATGAAAGCATTTTCTTAGAGGAAAAATAGTCCATAAAAGTGTAATGTAATGCTGCTTTTTTTCTTCCATTCCATTTTCATCATTAATGATTCAACTTTATAGCTTTGTTACTCCTTCTTATAACAATCCCCTTCTGATAACTTTTATTTCTTGTATCAAAAAATGCAAAGCTGCCCTGTGCATACTACCCACTTTATACAAACTTAAAATCATTATTAACCCATTGTTTTAAATTATAATTTGAAAGGAGCGTTTTCTGTTTGTGGTGACAATGGCTATTGGCAAGATTGGCAAGAGGTAAAGTGGGCATTATATAAACGATAATTACGCTATTTTTTCAGATTAAAATGCAAACACTGCACTGTCATTATCATCCATTTTTACAATACAATCTACCTGTTTCTTATCCCATCGTTAAAGGGAAATTGTCGTTCAATCCTTAAAACATTTTTATAATTTTATAGAGGAAAAAATGAGCCGTTCGCCAAGTTAGTCACAGTAACTGTGGTTTTCCTTTTTGATTAAATTGCTGCAAAGACTCCCTCTCTCGCAGTCATTTATCATGCATGATCTTACAGCTAAAAAGTATTTTTAAAACTCGTTATATTTCAAAATTCAATTCTTTTCAAAATTATTATAGGTAGTTAGGGAAGCAGGTTCACCTTTCAAATTTTCGTAAACTTGTGCCAAAACCGCTACCGAATCGAATTGTTGTAGTAGACAGTGCGGATCCCGTGTAGGTACGTTAAACCCAGGGTTTATCCTTGTCGTCAAGCAAAAATGAAGAAAGGTGAGCGTTATTTCAGCTTCACCTTAAAAAAACTTTAATCTTGCGTTTATCAAAGGATGAGTCAGGTTGTTGATGAGAAAGAAAAACAGTTGTACTACTACTGTTCACTAAAAAAACTCAGGTTTTTAGCAATTTACAAAAACTCAGGGTTTAGCTTGGATTATGCACCTTATTCTAAAAAAAGCATTAAATTTTTATGCTGATAGCTCTTCTCCTATCCTTGTCATTACCTGCGCGTATACCCATATGAGAAAATTATGATGATGAGTAAATAAATGCACTTGTTATTTTGTGGTTGCATGTTGCATGCATAAATTCCTCATTTCATCCTACTCGTCAGGTATATGATCACCAATTTTAGTTTCCCTGTATGTATTACCTATCCAGTCAAAAATTAAGCCTTTTTTAGCACGAAAAGTTATTTTTCCAATAGTTTTTTCATGCACACTCACGTTCTGGTCCAGTACAAATGTTTTCTTGTCCATGTCATCCTACCATTGCATAAAAACCTTGTTAAAAATTTAAACATATTTAGAATGGAAATTGAGTATTTTTGTGGTGATGATGAAGGAATTGAGAATTCATGAAATGAAATGAGTCTGAACGATGAAGTGGCGTTGATAATCACTAATCACGCCAAGGGAGAATTGGTGACTCATCTTTTGCACCTTTCCAAACATATGAACACGGGCACGGGTGTTATGATGGAAAAATTTTAAATATAAATTCCAATCGAGTTAGTTTTAGCGTAGCGTGAGTGCATTCTCGTATTTTAGAATTAAATTAGTCTTTGTGAACAATTTCATTCGCGTTGTTATTGCCAAAGAAAAATAAATAACTAAAAAGGAAAATGTTTCTGGGCACTGTGCGAGGAAAAGCGAAACAGAGCTATAATTCAACCTGTCACTTTTTGACTGGAAAACTAGTATAGAAAATGAATTGATCCCAGTTCGCTTCAGTTTTTGGAATGTGCAAAAGCTCTGCTGGCACTTTTGTAATTTAATCCTGTTTTTTTACACGGGGAAAGTAAGACTAGCAAGTCAACGCTCTTTTGTTGTAAATGCAAATGAAAAAAGAATTATCAGTGTTTAAAAACTAACTCCCTGGCACAAACATCCAATTGGCTGTGTTTCCTATGTCAAAGCAGTCAAAGTAATTTATTTACTATGCAAATTCCATCCATCTCCATCAATATTAGTCCAGTTCATGCAATGAATTGTAATCAGATTGATTTCTGTTTGAGTGATGATGATGACTGGTCAAAAAAGGCAAGCCACAGAGAGAGTTATGAACAAAATATTTTTCCAAAAGCAATTTTCTTGACATGACTAGAAAAATAACACCTTGAATAGCAGAGGTCAAAACGGTTAAAGAAAAGGCAATTCTATTAATCTTTTACTGTGTCATTTGCATAATCTAAAAAACGCTATTTTTATTTCAAAAGGCGTGGAGAAAAGTGAAGTGCAGTTTTTAGGCAGAATGGTGGGAGGAACTCAAACTTTTCTAACTTCACAATACACGAATCAGTGTGACTATTGTGGTTTTATTTCGTTATGGTTTAACAAGTCATTGTTGTATGTCAGGCAAGCAATAATTCTTATAAAATTCTGATGGACTTTTGCATGCATGATTGCACCGCTACCACCACACTATACGTGTCAAAGCTACTGTGAGCTTCCGCGTAAATAAAGCTCAATCTTTTAAACCACAACACGCTAAAAAATCAATCAATGTTGAGAATGAGGCGAGGCTTTGTACATCCGAAATTGAATTTTTTAGTAGGGACAAAACCAGCGGTCAAAGTTACTTCCTCAAACTGTTTTATTAAACGGTTTGATCATTTTAGAAACATCGCTTCAAATGCAAAAATTTCGTTCAGCTTTATTAAACAACCGTTACGAGCCAATTTTGCATAGACCTCCTCTCAAAAAATTATTGGTGTCCATATGGGGAAGAGTTTTATTTTAAAAATAAATAATCTCTATTAAACAACATGAGTTTATAAAGAAGGCCAAAAAGGGTGAGTATCTGACATGGCATCTTTTTCCCGTAGAAATGAGGATAAACAGCTTCGTGACAAGTGTAATGGCAGTGACAAAAAAGCTTTCTTGTCAGGTCTCATTAATTTTTGAAAATGTGGATGATTTCATGAGTGAATAGCTTTTTTGGAGGGAGCTGGTGATTATTATCATGAAAGGAAAAAATGACGATGGGAATGATAACGATGATATGCATTTTAAACAAGCTGCATCATTCCAACTGCTAATATCTACTTGGAAGTGTTTGCAATGTGCACTTGTCTTTCATAAAACCATGTGTGTTGTTGTTGAAATTTGAGGATAGTCCACAGTTTTTGAAAAATGAACATGACACAACAACATTGCGCTCAATCTCTCTTGGGAAAAGGGGGGTTTGTTGATTGAGTTAAATTGTTTTTAAAAAACTTTATTTGCACAAATGCTTATGTTAGGTCAAGCAAAAAGGGGATAAAAAACTGCAAGGAAAAATGACAAAGTGAGCAGATGAATTTAAAAATAGAAAATCATCCTCCCACCCAAAATAAACAAAAAAGAGAAATGCATGGGAATTAATAACACGAAAAAAACAAAAAGGGAACATATTTTTACAGTAACAACGATATTTTTGCTTAAAAATACCAAAATTTTAAGAGGGCCTGGCAAAATTTGCAAAATAACAGTGTAACTTCTGCTACACCAACTGGTTTAAAATAATTTCCACACAGTTTTGCTATTTTCAACTTTTTTGTACTCTTGGGATGAACAGGGCACGCCCAGATTACATACAAAATACAAACAAATTTTAAAATGTTGCTTTGCGATGATATCTACTATTTGTAAAAAATATTTAAAATTAGAAAGAGACAAAAGAAAACAAGTTTTTTTGTAATTTTACATCGCATTGGGCTGGCTCATCAACAATAATCAGCAATCACATCCTTTCTGTAATTGATACGAAGGTGTAAGCATACCTGTACGTGATAATAACATTTGCAAATTATTTTCGCTTAGGTAGCAACCATTAGAAAGTACAGAATGTTCTAGAGAGTTTGCATGCCGGCCGGCTAACCAAAAAACATGTTTTTCTTGTGAATTATCAACGTCATATATCAACTAAGTATATTTTTGGCAGAGAAAATTTTTTCTTGGTGAATAACATTCGTGTGGGACAAATCCTTTTAAACTTTAGGGCATTGCTAATAATTATAAAAGAAATAAAAGCAGCTAAAATTATCGATTTGAAGTAGAAAATTGCATAGTATTAGTTGTTTACTGTATATTAGATATTTCTCGAAAACTTCAATCCTATATTTAAAATATTAAATTTCCTCAACTGTCTTTCCCTGCTATTTTAATGGATAATATCACATGAAATATTTGACATGCCAAACTCCCAAAACTTCTTCGTTATTATTAACAATTTTTGTATTGGCTGAAACCCATGAATTATTGATTATGCTTAGGCATTAGAATTACATTTTGAGAATAATTTTTAAACATGCAAGCTATAATATCTCTTTTAAAACACAGCTACATTAGCTTGTTTAAAAATTGAATAAAAAAAGCATGATTACATTAATATCCTGCGCAAAGACAATTTTAAAAACTGTTCTAGTGCATTATTACCCTTCCGTCTCCTCCTACTCCTCCTTCAATTACTAAAAGTTCAGTAGAAAATCTAGTTTGCACAGCTGTGTGCTCTTAAAAAATCACGAAACTTGTTATAAACTTGAGATTTTTCTAGTCAATTCAATATCCAATTTTTACACAGTTGTACATTGAGACAAAGGGATGGGAGTCGAAGTCAAAAACTGAGCAGCAGCTGTATTCCCGTTGTAAATGGAGAATGATGTGATAGCTGTTTGCTTTACTGTTACTACTTTATCCTCTAAAAAACTCCAACCACTGCTACTTTTCTTATATTGCTGGCTCATCATTTGCTTTTGCACGAACATTAGACAGACACACGCATAGATAGATAGAGAAACGACTTCGCTCCTCATCATATCATGAGATATAAACATAAAAATCCATTTTATATAGGAAAACCGGCCTAGTGATGAGGACAGTGAACTGCTCTTCTTATAGTGGTTGCGCCAATTTCTATCTTTATCTTGCCATGATGATAGCTTATAAAAAACTATCCTTGGGTAAACTTTATATTTACATGTGCTTTATACTCTATATACTCCATTCATATTGCATTTTTATAAAGAAAAGTAACATGTGAGCAAAAGTTGTATTTGTATGCGCTCCCCCAGTTCCTTTTGGAACTTTTTTTTATCTACAAAATGTGTGTTATTATTCACTTTGAGAGAAAGAAAATACACGTGCTTCACTGCTCTACACACAAAAGGGAAAAAGTTAAAGCTTTGCCTTATTTTTCACATGGAGCATCCAAGTCTGATGTGCAAGCAAACTAGAGAAAATGTAGGAATCTCATGTGAATTTGATGATCTTTTCCTTCTTTCCCTGTTTCTTCTATAGCGTGATCATCATCAACATAATCAACATTATCGTCATCATCTCCTGGAAACTCTGCCACAAGTTATAAAGGAGCCCTGTACAAGATGCATATTTTAATAGTAGCTTTTCTTCAACTTCATTCCTTAAGGAATGTAAAGATCAAGATTCTGACTTAAGCGCTTTACTTCCTGGCGATGATGGTTAATTTCTATAATACTTTCCAAGACTATAACACGTACATAGAAAATGGTTTTTAGTAAGGCTTCACAGAAAGGTATTTTTAAGGTGGATAGGTTTAACAAGGTGAAAAGTGAACTTTTACGGAAAGAAAATCAAAGACTTTTCCCCTTCGTTTTTTTTGCCAAATCCCGTTTTCACTTCTAATCACAAAGAACGCAAAATAAGACGAACCCTTTTTCTCCAGCAATATGCTAAATTTTGAAAAAGAGAGCCCCATTTTGTAAACTCAAGTAAGCTCATATCCTTGAATGAATTGATGGTTGAAAAGGGAGTATTCAACTTCTTTTCACTTTTTTATATTGTCGTCTTCTTTCTTTTCCACACTCCTTCATCTTTTCCAATGACTATGACTACGACGTGACATGTAGGAAATGCGGATGAGCTACTTTTGTACACATTTATACTTTCTCTACCTCTTCCTTTTCTCCCTCTCTGTGCATACACACTCTCTACTTTCTTAAAGGGAAGAGGAAAGACATTAAATGGTATATGCTTGGTTACTTCCACAAACTGACTCTTTTTCTGTAAGTGAACTGTGCGACCTCTTTTCTCCCGTTTCTTCTCCGTTTATTTTATGTGTGTAGGTGATGTTTCCAACTTTCTCTAGAAACATTTTAAGCTTAAAACAATATAACATAGGCCAGTTAATAAAGGGATGGTTAATGGAAGAAGTTTTTTATTTGCAAAATTGTGCTAAAGGGTTACCTCACAGAGTGAAAAACAAAGCTAATATAGTTCTTTTAATAACACCGCAAAAGGTTTTCTTAAAATGAAGAATCTATTAAAAAAGAGAGATATATTGCTTCATTTTGAAACAAAAACCACTCTGCAAAGACACCGAAAAACTTTAGCTATTTTGTCACATTGTGGGTAAAAGAAAACTTGCAATATAACAATGAACCAAAGTCGTTTATTTTTTTCATGCAGTGTTCCATGCTACATACCCGGATATAAAACTCGCAGCTACAAAGTTAAATATTTTTGTTTACCCACTCACTTCCTTTATTGAAGACGAGGATGAAAAACTAGAGCAATGAAAATAGACGGGGAGAAACTTTCCAGTTTTTCATCATCTCAAAAACTACTTTGTCCCCACTCAAATCTTCCCAGTACTGAAAGTATTTTTTTAAAACGTTCAAAGAAAAGCGCAGTTGAAGCTCAACTTCCAAAATGGAACTTGATCTATCACCCATCTCTGTATATTTTTCGAAATGAAAGGTAGAAATAAAAGCTGGCGTGTTTCGTTGTAAAAAAACCTATTCATACTTTTTCTTTGTGTGGTTGGCTAAAAAAAGATGCTGTAGTTTTTTTTTTGGAAAAAGCACTCATGCCTATTTATTCCTGTCCATATATTATCATATGTATATTACACCCAAACTACGTATTTCCAGTAAAGCTATAGTAATTGGTCTCCGAAGAGACATTAGTTTTGAAGGAGAATGTGCAAAGGCAGATAAAGGATATCCATGAATGAAAAACCTATTTCCATCCAACAGAGAGAACTCTTTTCCATGCGTACACAATTTTTATTTAGATAAGGAGAGAGAGAAAGCATGTTTGCATTAGGAAAGTAAAAGGCTACATGGAGCATGATGGAGATGACGATAGTGTATGAGTTAGTGGAAATGCTGTTTCTATTCAACATCCTCTTCCTTTTTCTCCATGCTTCCACAGCTTTTACTCATTGTCTAGCTTTCTCTAACATCGCATAAGTATATAGCCACCTCGATCACTGCTACTAACGTAGCTGCCACCACCACCGCCAGTAATAATAATTTCCATCGGTTATACTCACGTAGGTTCTATGCAAGTTTTTTTCACTGTCCTGTGCTACTCCGGCTTTTACTACAACCGGCTTTTTTATTCTTTACATTACGCTTTGGCACAGAGAAACTTTTCAGGATTGAATTCTTTTCCTGTGTTTCTCTCTTTCTCTCTGCTCTGTGTTTTTTTTGTTCTGGAAAGTTTTTCTCTTGAGTGTCGGGTGTAAATAGCTTTGGAAGAGAGTGTACAAGCTTTGGAAGAAGGGCATAATGTTATTAGATTTTACGCTTCCGTCTCCCATAACTATTTGCCATAACGTTGTAAAAACGGGGAAGGAATGCGGTAAAAAAATATCCACGGAGCAGTAAAAATGTAGCTTGCATATAGATTTTTTAAACATGTAGATTGAATAGAAATATTTGTGGAACATGAGCAGAGAAAGAGGTTTCGTTATTAGTGGAAGATGAAGAGAAATAATTTGAAAAGTAGTATTACGACTCTACTGTGGCATATTCTTAGTAATCAAACGAGCTCTATTTATTTCTTCCTTGTTTGTGGTTTTTACAGTTCTTTTTCTCCCAAAGTGGAGGAGTCCAAGGTAGAGACTCTCCTCCTCTTCCCTCTTTCCAACGTTCCAACCTTTCCCCTGTTTTTGTTTATTGACGTAGTTGGGCTATTTTTGCCTTTTCACTTTTAATGTTCCATTGGGCTTAATATGTTCATTGCTCTATACAGATTTCTACTCCTTTTTCTCAAATCATTCTAAACTGGAAATGGTTTCTGGTGTAATAAAAAGGATACGAGTTATAGGGGATTATTGTGCCTACCATCATAAAAACCGTGCGCAAAGGAACCCAGAAAAAATCCTTTTGGATAAAAAAACTCCTTCGAATCACATATTCCCACGTATGTGATCCTGGGGAAATTAAATTTAGGCTAATTGCTTTAAAATTAAGAAAAATCAAGAAATCACCAGATTCTCTGCAGTGACGTGGTATCATGACGATGATTTTGTCTTTTTATCTGAAATTTCAGACAAAATAACCAACAAGGTTGGTAAAAATAGTTTTTGTAAACTTTGTGTGACGACAGAAGATGATGATGATTTGATCTGATTCTTTTTTCTCGTCGCCTCATATCAATTCCTGTTTCTCAATCCCTATGCACTGTGCTGCTGATAAATAAAATAGACAAAGGGAATGATTAAGTTGATGACTTTGCACGAATAAAGTAATAAAAACGAACATTATCCCTCGCATGCAATTATCTCTGTGATTGATTTTGCATTTTGGGACTAAAGTGTCCCTGTTACACTTACATAATTTGAAACTTATTCTAAAATACATTTTCTCTTCAAAATCATAAAAAACTATCCATAAAAGTAAATCTTATTTTATATACGACATCATCGCAATTAATAAACCCTTTTTTACATCTCATGCATATGCATTAAGTATTATGCAGAGTAATGAATTTATTCTCCTCTTTCAATACATCTACTTTATTCTCTACGTACAATACTTTTTTGTTTGGATTGCATACATTACTTGCAGAGATCTGCAAAACAACTTTGTATTTTGCATGGTTATATAGCAAAAAAAGTTGTATTCTGGCGATGAGTGAAAAACAAGGACGACTGGTTTTAATGTAAAATCCAGTTCACTCATCCATTTATTGTACATGTAGGATAGGAAAATTCAAAAACCACTTTATCCAACTTTTTCTTACGCAATGTCTTTTATCTATTTCTTATTCACGTCATATTAATATTCATTTTAATACTGGGAGAGATAACCAAATATTTTATTATTTTATTGTGCTGTTTATACATTAAAAGAAGAATTGAAATGGGGAGCGAGAAAAGTACAATTTCAAAGCTATTCTACAAACTAAAAACTTTTCGGGTACTAAAGCATTATAATATTGATAGTTTTTTTGTTTCAAGCTCTGCTGGAGCTGATTTTATTACTTGTCGTTCCATCCTCGGCATTTTCATGTAGGATTTAAGATTTTTACAGAATATTCCATCTCTAGTACGATATTGGTGGATTTTTTGATTTTCCCACTATGGAAATGGCAAGTGATAAATTTTGCTGAGAGTTTATTCATTTTCTGATGCAAGCCAAAATGGATAAGTTGAATCTCAAAAATATGATCCACAGACTGCGGCTGCTAAAACCCCCATTCATTCCAATTTTTAGGCGAGGAATCTCTAATATTAATGCAGACATAATGTCAGTTGAAAGAAAATGTGATGGATTTCTTTATATTAAGAAAAAGGAATGACAATGCTAAAAAATCTCTTCCACATTCCAAAATGTGGATGATATATGAGCACATAACCTTGCAACGTCCTTTTAGAAAATCGAACGTTTTTATATCAACGCATCCTTTCAAGAATTTTGTCAAGACAAAATTACGGTTTTATTTTTCAAAAGAAAAGTTTATTGATGATTTTTTTCTGTTCAATGAACACATAGCAATGCCGGTTTCCTCTCTGCAGTTCCAATTGAAAAAAGAAGCAATTTTTAACTTGTAGAACTCATGCAAAATACATAATGCTGTATGTCTCTAAAGAAATCTATAATTTAAAAGCTATGTTAGACAACAGGGATCGATTTAACAAAGTTTTGCTGCTGTGTATACCGGTTTAGAAAGCTATGGATTGCATAAACCGGGAACAAAGTTGCCCGCAGCAGGTACAACTCGTGAGGTTGACGTCAGTTTTTATTCCTGGGTGGATAAATACACGCAAATTATTATCCTCACAACTCAATCCGACTTTCTATATTGCAAATTTTATAATTCTAAAAATTATAAAATCCATAAACGACGAAAAGTATGTAAAAGGAGATTTTCGAAAGCAATTATCTACTCAAAATGAGATTTATTTTAAAAAGTAATTTAAATCTTGATTGATATAATGCTTTATTTTAATTGGACATAGCCATGGATGGAAGTTGAACGTTATGCACAAAATAGGTATTTTTTTCACAATATATAATTAAAAAGTATTTAAATGATTTACTGTTCAGTTAAGTAAGATAAGCACGCACACATTGCAGAGCTGTAAGGCTTGAATGAAAGTAATTATTGTGTTTGCAAACTATGAAATTACAGACATTAAATTAACCTACAGAGAGCAGGAAAAAAAGCTAGCAACTAGAACAAAGAACACAAAGGTATTGTAAAGCATTGTGCAAAAGTAAGACATATTTATTACATTTTTATTACGGATTAGACACGAAGAAAATTGCTATTATTGGTTCGTCTACGTCAGCC
>JAHZNK010000597.1:0-14930 GCA_027744615.1 Lepidocyrtus cf. nigrosetosus NNG-2020 | reverse complement strand
AAACTTTGTCACACAAAAATACTCTGCATAAAGGTGAAGTACTATAATAACAAAAACATTATCAATCAAGATAACAAATTAACTCAAGATAACAAGTTTGGTTTGAACAAAAACCTACTCGAAAGATTCATTTTTCATTGTACGAAATTCCCAATTGTTTGGAAATAAAATGAATATATATAGGTATATTCGTTATTGCAAACATTTGTAACTTCTGAGCAACTCGTTTATATTATTTTTCTATTATCAAAGGGCAAGGCACACGGCATAAGTCAAGGGTAACTAATGCTTTAATTATTCTAGCCAAACCTTATGATACTTAATTTTTTAAGCAAAGATGATACATAGTTAATTGCAGACCAGACAAAAATTGATAACAATAAAAATTAAATTTGAAGCTTTTATTCAATATATTATCATTAGAAAGCAAAACATCATTGACGCGCTGAAACTATAACAGTGAATGGGCTTGGCTCGTTTAAAAACTTATTTGTTGGATAAATCGTATCAACGGCTTGACCAGAGTCATTTGGATCCATCTTCACATGAAATCTTTGGAAGATAGAAGCAATGAACAAAAATAAAGTGTCTCTAGCTAACGACTCTCCGACACACACTCGTCTTCCTGTAGAAAACGGGATCAATGCTTCATGCTTAACAAACTTCTTTCCATCTTCAGAGAGGAATCTTTCCGGACGAAAATTCTCAGGATCTCCCCAAATTTTTGGATCGTTATGAACATAATAAAGATTTGAAATGATTGTTGCATTTTTTGGGAAAAAATATCCTTGGATTACAGCATCTTCCATCATCCTATAGTATTTTAAAAAATATATTGAGAGTTTGTAAATAATACTTTACATGTAAAGTCTTGAAGCAAATAATATTTGAAAAGCTTGGATTTTCCCAGATTCCGTTAAATAATCGTAACGAAAATGAAACCAAAATGACGTTTTACTGGAGAAGCACTGTCAACAATTGAGACATTATTGCTCAGTATGCAAATAGTAATTCAAATTAGGCATTTGCCCAACGATTAAAAGCAGGTTGGCTGCATTCGTTGACACAGTGTCTATGAAAGCGTAGGAAAATGTTTCGCCACCCCTTTTATTCTACAAAAACGTGGTCTAATCATGAAAAAATATTTTACCACCAGACCTTAGCTTGACCTCTGAACAGAACTTCTATGCAAAAATAGACAGGAATTGCTTTGAAAATGCTTGCAAATATTCGATTAGAATGCGAATCGCAAAGCTTTGAAATACATTGTTTTAAAACCCTACCTATGTGGAACACCAGAATTTAAAATAGTTGTTCTCCTTAAAGTTTCGTTAACGACCGCTTCGGTGTATGGCAAGCTAGAAAAAATATTTATTTTTAGAATATTTATTAAAAAACTCATTTTATACTGAAGTGAGTGATCTTATTTCAATTCAGCTATGATATTAAAAGTTGTACAAGAAATATACATACTTTGGACGATCTGCAACGGAAGGCAGCCGATTTTGTCCTATCACAGCATCCAGCTCTTCGTGCAATTTCTTTTGTTTGCTTTGATTATGCGCCAAGAGAAGTAGAGACCAAGAAAGAGTGTGTGACCTTTTAAAAATTTATTTTCAATTTTCCCGTTAAAACGATTGAATGACAAATATGAACAAGCATGTTTTCTTACGTTGTTTCTGATCCAGCTAAAAATAAATCTGGAATTACAGCCCTTAAATTTTTATCTGTGCAAAAATAAAAAATATATCGGGTTTAGTTTCTAAAAATTAAGCATGTTTATGGTAAGCTAAATTCCCCTACCTCCTTCCTCCTTATAAAAACTAGACGATGGATCAGTTTCTTTTTGTTTTTCAATCAGGTACTCATCAATGAAATCTCTAAAATACAAATTTGGGACCAAAATGAGTCATAAGTCTACTAAGAGACATTTTGTAATTGTAATACTTAAATATTTTTTATTTTTACTGTGGCTGATCCCAGTTCAGTTCTCTAAGATGTCTCTGGACAGATTGATTGGCAATTTCAGACACTTTTGCTATAGCGTTGATCCATTTATTCCAACCAAAATATTCTGGGGCAATAAATCTCAAAGAAGGGGCAAAAAGGAGACCAGTGGAATTCATTTGATTGACAGATCTGCCAATAGAATTAATACACATTAAAATTTTAGGTAAATTCAACATCAGAAAACGTGTTGAAAAACTTACAAAATAATTTCTTCAGCATGTTTTAACATTGGTGGCGGCTCATCAGAATCCCATTCCTGTCTCTCACTAGATATGATGTTCCAGAGGGAGTTAACTACTGCCCCATTGAATATCTTATTTCCCGAAACTGGCTTGTCCAGACGCTTCTCAAACCATTTAATCATGCTGGAAGCCTCATCCAGAATACTGTTTTCCATTGATTTCTTTGCAAATCCATAATCCCGTAAACGCCTTAGGGCAAACCTTCTTTGATTTTCCCAATGGGAGCCTTCGCTCATTACAATTCCTGTAAGGATTAAATCACTCTTGTAAATAGAATAATGAATAGGTATTCACAACAGATTCAATTTATAAATAGTTCAAGTTAAAACCATAATTTCCTCCTCCAAAGGCAAGAAATACTGGGTTGGGGGTTCTTCCACTGGCACTGTTGGCTTGATAAACCTCTTTAATGATTTTATGATCACTAAGAACGATGGCGCTAGAGGTATAGAATGTTTTTAAGCAACTCATTGAAAATGTAATCATTCTTTAAAAAAATAAATTCAACTAGACTAAATATTTTTTCTCATTACTCATTGTTCCCCATTTTCATGGAATAAACCTTGCCATATTTATCCGCCCACTCAGAAAGCCGTAACTGCGGCTTACTTCCAAACTGTAAAAGATTTCCAATTATTGGCAGTGATGGTGGCCCTGGCGAAATTATTAGTTACATGTATTCAAAAATTATCTCGCTTAGCCCCAAAAATTATGATTGACATTACCTGGTGGAAATCTAGGATCTTTTTTATTTCTGAAATAATTCAGTGCAAGTAGAAATGCTGCTAGAGCAATCACTACCTCAACCAACGCAAGTGCCAAAGCCATTTTAAATTGCTATTTTTAAAATCTGATTGTTCATCAATGTCTGAAACTATTCGAGATGAAATCCCAAATAGAACTGGGATAAATTTCTTCAGAGTAACTTTACCAATCCAAATAAGCATCTATACTTTCATGTAAAGTCAAATTCAGTTTTTTATCACATCAACCTTTGAGCATGTTTACGACAGTAAATACTGGAATCGGTTTAGCTTTGCAATTAATTGAAATCTACACTACACCTTAAAAAGATAGGGAAAATGTTACAATTTATTTTGCGCCGAGTATTCGTTCAAATATCCGTGATAAAATTCCATGATAGATGCAAGCAGCGCTGTATCATCACATCCTAAATCAATCTGGAAAAATGAGTTATTATTATCCCAGTCAGAATTGAAAAGTCATTTTAAAAAGATAACCTTCAAATAGAAATAAAAGAAAGCACAAGAAAAATAAGTGAGTACGCCTTTTTATATTACCACAAACAGCTAACGATTGAAATAAACAAAGTTGTATTAGATAACATTGTGTCAGGTGCTTTGGCCGAGTAATAGCGTCAGGCTTAATTTTAGCCATTGTTTTCAATATTGCGAATCATCGCTGTTTTGAAAATTGCAAATCATTTCATCAGCACTTGCTAACGATTACTTTGTTCGTTATGCGTTCAGTCAAAACAATGTTCAAGGTTATTCCATTGCACTTGAATTTTTCAAGTGGAGAGATCAAATACAGTATTTTTTGCTGGCTGTAATGGAGTCTGGACAATTTTATTGTGTAAGGGTAGTTAAAGCATATTATGAAATTATTGTACATGTTTTATAATACAAGAAACTGAAAGAATAACTAATGTACTTATTGCCACAAATAAATCATAAAATAAAATCCCAGTTCCAGAAAATTAATCATGTGCTTCCATTTCAAAATTTTAAAAATAATTACAATGATGTTAAGATGATAATATTGAAGAGGAAAAAGGAAAACTCAAGTCCAAAATTATTTAATTATAGAAACAAATAATTGCTTCATTTTATTAAATTAATTTATTTCAACACGATACGACCTGCGATATGTGTCCATTCATATAATCCAAGTAATATTATTGTATATAATTAATTAACTCGATGAAATGATTGAGTCAAACTAATCTTGTTTAAACTGCAGACAATCAAAAGATTTAATGCTCGGAGGTATTTTAGATACTACCAGAACCACCAATTACAGACTTTTATCTTCGGCTGATTACAACGTTAAAGGGTTCAGGCTCATTCAACATTTTCGAAGACGGCTCTATATTGTTTATTGCTAAAGTCATGCCCTCAGGGTCTGGCTTAATATGAAACTTTTGAAGGACTCCAGCTAAAAAGAGAAAAAGTGTATCTCTCGCTAATCCTTCACCCAAACACTAAAATAAGAATACAGCTAAAATTATCAAAATGCCATGTCTTCTTTAAGAAACAGTTTAGTGATTTAATTTAAATGATTTCATACCACACGCTTCCCCACCGAAAATGGCATAAATGCTTCGTGTTTAATGATGCTTTTACCATCATCGCTTAAGAACCTTTCAGGCCGAAAGTTTTCAGGATCTTTCCATACATTAATGTCATTGTTCACGTGATAAAGATTTGACAATATGGTGACATTCTTCGGGAAAAAATAACCTTGAATTACAATATCACGAAGTATACGGTGTGGGACTCCGGTGGTAGAAATTGCCGTTCTCCGTAACACTTCCAACACTGTAGCATGAGTATATGGAAGACTATAAATCAATGAAAAATTAACCAGTGAATTTTGATTATTTTGCAATGCTTTGTTTTATGATTGGAATATACTTTGGCCTGTCCCCAACTGAAGGAGGGCGATCCCTTCCTAAAACATTGTCTAATTCCTTGTGCAGGTTTTGCTGTACAGGTTGATTGTGGGAAAGTAACAATAACGCCCAGGATAGCGTATGTGATCTTGAAAGAGAAAAAATTCATTACTATGTGACCTTCAGACATCAATCTTGAGACTTATAGGTACATATATTTACAGACTTTTATTCGATTCAAATAATTAAACTCACGTTGTTTCGGACCCAGCAAGAAATAAGTCGGCAATTGTAGCCACCAAGTTTTTATCTTTTAGAATACAACACATATTTCGTTAGTATTAGTAATTCAAGAACTACGTCATAAAACTTTCAATTTTACCTCCAATCTCTTTGTAAAAACTTGAGGTGGGATCATTATTGTTTCGTATTTCAACCAAATAATGATCGATTAAGTCCCTGCAGGATTAGAAAACTGTTTTATTTATTTTATCAAAAATGATTATTAGTTTCATCAATGAATTTTATGTACGCACAGAGGATTTTCTAGGTTCACTTTTCTTTCGTGTCTTTTGACAGAATCCATGGATGTTTTAGCTAGGCCATCAATACTTCGAAGCCAGTCACTCCAACCTAACAGTTTGGGAGCAATAAACCTCAGGATTGGTGCAAACATCAGCCCCGTTTCGTTCATAAGGTTGAAAGAGCTTTACCACATAATATGTAATTCAAATTGCTATATTTTTAATGTTTGTCAAGCTTAAAATGTTAACTTGCTTACTCTATCATATCCTCTGTATATTTAATCATTGCTGGTTGTTCTGAAGTATTCCAATCATGACGTTCCCCAGACATGATCCCCCAAAGGGCATTGACAACTGCTCCATTGAAAATTCTGCAACCATTGATAGGCTTATCTAGCCGATTTTCAAACCATTTATTCATTGATTTAACCTCATCTAATATGAGCCCTTCCATGGATGTCTTTGCAAAACCGGAATCTCTCAATTTCCGAAGTGCAAATCGACGCTGAGCTTCCCAATGCGCTCCCTCAGACATTATAATACCTATATCAATTTCAACATAGATGGTTAATTAAATGGCGTAGTAGTTCCTAATGTCAACGTTTCTTCACTATACCATAATTTCCTCCAGAAAGCGCCGCAAAGACAGGATTATGTGTCCGTCCACTTGCAGTAGCTTGCTGAAAGACCTCTTTAATAAGCTTAGCATCGTTAAGAACGATGACACTGCCAAAATAATAGAAAGGAAGCCAAATGAGGATTTTTGGATTTAATTGTTGCACATTTTCAATTGTCATTTAAGCCTTACTCTTCCGTCCCCATTTTAATTGAATACGCTGCTCCAAATTCACGTGCCCATTTTAGAAAAACTTTTTGTGGCTTATTTCCTAATTGATGAACATTTCCGATAATGGGTAGAGCAGCAGGTCCTATTTTTTTAATAAAGTGTTTTGGTCTATTAATCATAAAAATGCGTTTTCGTTGCGCATCAAACAATTTGAATGTTTTACCTGGAGGATATCGAGGGTCCTTTTTTCTCTTAAGAAAACTCAGACACAGAATTAGAAGAGTGAAAGTAGCAAAAACCTCAAAATATCCAACAAAAAATGCCATTTTTTAAAACTTGGAAAGTTATGAAGTTATAAAGTCATGTGGATCAAACGATTGATGGAAGAGGACTGTTAAATCTTCAAGTCAAACCTTGCATTTTATAATAGGATCCGTTACCTGGAACAGTATTGAATTTTTTTTACCAAAAACACAAATCTATTTTAATTATTCATATTCATATAATTGATACATCCATTATCAATGGTAAAATATTCCAAATCGAAAATATTTCCTGCGCAGTTACAATCGTGTCATATGCATAGGTAATATAGCTAATATAGGTCTGTTCTTCACCTTGTCATTGCGTCATTGTAAGTTAAGTATAGTGTTATTCGTATAAATTTAAACTTTGGTACAGCGATTGATTATATGTTGTTTTTGCAAAATTTAGATATTTTAAACTTCATCCTTCTAAGTCACGCAAAGTGGTAACTCATAAAATGCTGATTATTATTTATCCTTTTTATGTGTGAATTTTTATGCATACCTAGTTTAGTTTAGTTCATGATATATGAAATTTGTTTTGAATTTGATAAAGTATGAATTTAAGCTCATAACAAAGAAGAAACTTTTATTGTTTAGGTAGGGAGATTTATTGAAGTAATCAAGTGATACCTCAAAGCAATTGAATAAAGACAAACTAGTATTAAACTGGAATGTTGCTAAATTTAATTAATAACGCATGAAAACATCTCCATATTGTGCAGGTCATAGGCAAGGTTGATGAAAGCCATTTGCAGACAACATAGGATGTATGTTTGGGTTGGTCAAGTACATATAATTACGATTGACGTTAGCATATTCAAATGAATCAATCTTGCTAAATACTGACTTTTGATTGAGTGATCTGCATAATCATTTTAAAATTACTTTTCCGTTTGTTAAATATTTAACTGGCTTAATAAGGTTAAAAAGAACTCAATACTTGCAGAGTCCCTTTATCACGAGTTTATTTATTTTAAAAAATAAAAAGTTTGCAATTATCAACGAATGACGTAACGTATTTTAATTGAAACTTTTGGGATGGATTTCAATCCAACTTTTTCCGCAACATGTGTTTAACCGGACGTTCATTCTTGAAATTGTTTCCTGTACGATTGAATTACGTAACTCCAGGAAAAATACATGTTAATTTTCCTTTTGCATGCAACAATCCATATTAATTGGCACAGGGGTTGCTGGAACGAAAAGTTTTACAATTGGAAAGAATTTGGCTAGCATGTACGAAACTCGTATACTTGTAGTATTAGGTTTCAGTGAAAGCATAGTGCATTATTAGGTAGCTTGTTAAACAAATTTGTACAAAGACAATCATATTTTTCATATATTTAAAGATAATAAAAGATAAATTACAACAACTTAACATGAAATTTTTACTGTTAGTAAAATCACATTTTCAATGCTTCCTATAAAAACTCAAATTTTTATCATGGGTATCAATAAGTATCGATATAATAATGATAAACATATCAATGTGGCTGGACATGGGCATCATTTTATGTTTTAAACAAATCTCCAGTTTCGTTACATAAAATGATACATACATAAAACCAATGATAATGGCACTGATTATTTATAGGATACGG
This sequence comes from Lepidocyrtus cf. nigrosetosus NNG-2020, assembly GCA_027744615.1. NCBI lineage: Eukaryota > Metazoa > Arthropoda > Collembola > Entomobryomorpha > Entomobryidae > Lepidocyrtus > Lepidocyrtus cf. nigrosetosus NNG-2020. Next base: position 6,823 of record JAHZNK010000597.1, on the reverse strand, counting down.
ATAATGTCCCATAATGATAAGTACATTACATTCTTTTTAATTTCCCTTGCTAATTGTGAGAAATCACTACCTGGAAATTTCCGTATAAGTTCTAAAATTAAACCTGTGAATTTCAAATAAAAAATGAAACAATATAGCTTATTTGCTGCAACAGTTTTGTTGCCTATATTTTTTGGGGCTAGTTTAGCAGTACCAAGTCCTCAAAGCTTACAAGAAGATCCCGCAGTCACTAAATTACGACAATATTTGCGAATTTCGTCTATACACCCGGACTCAATCGGATATGGTATAAAGCAGAGTTCATGTCAATGAGTTACTATACTATGTATGTATGTACTACATGTTTTCATTCTATTGAATTCGATTGATTTTCAGAAGAATGTGTAGAATGGCTTAGGGAACAGGCAAGGGATATCGGGCTTGAATTTAATTATATCGATTTTCCGGAACCTGATGAATTTGCGATTTGGATGACCTGGAATGGAACAGATCCTTCATTGAAATCTGTCCTACTAAATTCTCATCTGGATGTTGTACCAGTGGATCCAGTGAGCTATCATTATGGAATATTTTATTACAAACCGGAAAACATAAACTCTACAATATCCATAACTAGATAACTTTATAAATAACATACTTTGAAATAATTATAATACAAATATGCAGGAAAAGTGGACTTATCCTCCATTTGAAGCTCACAAAGACGCCCAAGGAAATATTTATGCAAGAGGGGCAATTGATATGAAGAGTGCCACAGTGGCAGAACTGGAAGCAATTCGAAGATTAAAAAATTCGGGATACCAACCCTTAAGAACTATTCACCTTTCTATTACTCCTGGAGAGGAAATTGGTGGAGAAACGGGGATGAGACCATTCACGAAAACGAATGAATTCAGAAATCTCAACATAGGAATTGACATTGATGAAGGATTTCCCGTCAACAGTGAAAACATTGTAGAAGTTTTGTATGCAGAAAAAACTCGTTGGAGTAAGAATTTAAGCTTTGAATTTGAATTGAATTGAAAAATATTTTCTGTACATAATTCAAATATGATTTTTCAAACAGATTTTAATATCACTGCATTCGGGGAAGCCAGTCATGCTTCGAATGTTCCCGAGTTCACTGCAGGTCAAAGACTCCAAGTGGTAATTGATAGACTTCTAGATTATAGAGAATCTGAGTACAGGAAGCTTCAAAATCCAAATGTCACTAGTGAACACATAACTGTATTGAATTTAGTTCGCTTGGGGGCAAGTTAACCTTATAATACTAACATACTACATCTATAAAGTAAAATATAAGCATTTTTTAGAAGAAAAACTTGTGTTTAGGGGGGAATCGGAAACAACATTATCCCCAACGAAGTATGGGCAACCTTTGACATGCGAATTTTAATCGAACCCGGATGGAATTTCACCGACGTTGAAAACATGATTGAAACAATTATGAGCGATGCCAGACTTGGAGAAAGTCCAAACGACGTCACAATTGAATACGCTTTAAAATCAATGGAAACCGGAAGAACTGTGGTGGATGATTCAAATATTTGGTGGACCGAGTTGCAAAAAACATGCGGAGAGTTGTAAGGTTTAAAATCTTATCTATATCATAATATCATCTATATCGTTTAAAAATAACTTTCATGTAAACTTCATTTTTTAGGAACATTATTTGCAAGCCAACGATTTTTAGCGCAGCAACTGATGCTCGTTTCGTGAGGGACCAGGGGATCCCAGTGTTTGGAATAAACCCTTTCCCCAACACTTCAGAAACAGCTCATCAAGATAATGAGTACATCAACGAAGTACAATTTCTAAGAGGGATTGACCGCTACATGACCCTCATTCGGAATTTTGCCCAAGTACCCTCCACCCTCCATCCTTGAATAAAACAAATTTAATCCATTGTTAACTAAAATTACAAAATTAACAGCTCTATTAAAAATAAACAAAATCTTTAACATTTATGATTTTTTGGCTTGAGTTGAACAAAGACTTTTTACATCAATTATTGCATAGTCCACTGTGGAACCATTGAGCAAAGAAAGAAGTTGAGACTTGAGAGTGTGGCTTGGCAGGAAGGTTTAATCTCTGCTTTTTCCCAAACAAAAAGCTTTTCTAAGCATTTTAATGCTGGCCTATACAAAAAAGTGAATTTACTCAACTTAAAAAACTGCGTTATTTATGGCTGCGGTGTTTTCATTGTAATTCGAGTTTCCTGATGCATAAATTTGCACTTTTTCCTGTAATTAAATATTGACAGTAGCGAATTAACCATTTGTGTCATTTTTATTGCGTAATTAAAATTTTATTAAACTCACAATTCAAGGTTGACATTGACATCGTAAATCAGTAAAAAGTTTAGTTTGAAGAGGTTTTGTAGTAAAGAAGTTAAGTTGTGTAGTTAACTAACAGTTTAAGACAGGAAGTAAAATGCCAAGTAAAAAGAAGAAGTATAATGCGAGATTTCCTCCCGTAAGTTATTTTTTAGTGTTTCTCTAAAGATAATAGTTGACTAGTTGGACTTGGAGATTTAATGCTTCAATAAAGTTCATTTAATAATGTCAATCTTTTAATGTTTGCAGGCGAGAATAAAGAAAATCATGCAGAGTGACGAGGAAGTTGGGAAAGTTGCCCAAGCAGTTAGGAAGTAAAATGCCAAGTAAAAAGAAGAAGTATAATGCGAGATTTCCTCCTGTAAGTTATTTTTAGTGTTTTTCTAAAGAAAGTAGTTGACTAGTTGGAGATTTAATGCTGGAATAAAGTTCATTTAATAATGTCAATTTTTTAATGTTTACAGGCGAATTTTACTTTGAATTTAGAAATGTATTTTATTATATATTTTATTAAAATTAATTTTTCTCACAGGAAACAATGTATCATGGCCGAACAAAGGTTTGATTTTTTGAAGGATGTCGTCTCCTCAATACCTGACGTTCAGGGAGACGAAGATGTAGCNGATGTCGTCTCCTCAATACCTGACGTTCAGGGAGACGAAGATGTAGCAGAGACTCCTACACCAAGAAGTGCAGTTTCGAATTCCTCATTTGTGTTTCCACCGTCATCAACGGCGACTTCATCTTCCAGTACCACACCTCATCACATGCCCACCTCTTCATCATCTACTTCTCAAGCACCAACAGAAGTGTCCACTCCGACCCCTCCTTCTTATGCTGCTTCCTTGCCAGAACAAAAATATGGAACACAAAATATGCATCTTGGTGGGAGTGGTGGAGGTGTTCATCTCTCTCACCCAATGTCAGCTCGTTCTCCAGCATTCCCTTCCCATTCTGTTCAAAGTTCAATTAATCCGACAGTACCGGTCATTGTACCAAATCCGAGTGTGATTCATCAACAGCATCAACATTTGCAACAAAATTCTCACTCCTCCATTCTCAATCCTGTTGGGGTAAACAGTAGCCCATACATTCCAACTAGTGGCACAAGTCACCCAGGACAATATACAATGTATCACCAACAACAGCACAGTAATCCTAATGGAGTTGGAGGGTATGGGATGAATGAACCAGTCCTCTCTTATGGGATTCGGGGAGCTGATGGATCTCTTGCCAGTGCAAATTCAGCTATGATGAATACCATGTATGACCAAAAAAATTCACCTATTAGCTATCAGTACCACCAACACCAATCACACCATTCGAACCATTATCATTCACAATGATATTAATCTTTCAAAACACTACAAAAAGTGTCAGTGTTGTTAATTCAGTTTTCCTTCCTCCACACAAGACGATGATATGATGCATGTAATCTGAACTAGGTTAAATAACCCGATTTTTAATTTTGCTTTTTTGATTTGCCTTAATATGGTTTTACAATTAGCCATCGTAATTAAGTTATTTTATACTGTTATGAATTATAAGTGTTTTCCTTAGTTTATTGATGAAATAGTCACACCTTTCGTGTAATCCAAACTCACCTTGTAGAACTACAACCTGTTTTGTCTTATTGCTATCCCAAAGTAATTTATTTACCTAACTTGAATGTTTCTTTAAAATGCTTTTGTTGCCTACATGTGTAGTTTTGTAAACCGGTACTTTTGCAAAAGTTCAAAAAGCAACCAAAACTATTATTTTGACTGGTGTTTATTAATAATTAATTGTACACCCACCCCTTTTGATATCACAAAATATAGAACTAATTAGTTATTAATTAAGAACGATTTTTATAACGAAGCACAGTGATATGTAGTTTAGAAACACGAATTTACATTTTGATAAAAACACTTCTGCTAATTACTATGAAAAGACTTTGAATGATTGATAAAAAAAATGCGAGTCAACACAATATTATGATTATTTCCTTCCTTTCAGACAGAAGAAACCATAATGAATGAGAAGTTTCACTGGGGTGGAGTTGATTCTTCATTCCACAAATGACTTTTATGCCAGTGAGTGAATGACCAATAGTTAATAGATGGCATGGAATGACAAAGCAGCTACAATTTAAGCTAAAAGCTAAAGTTATCGAGTTTCACAGTCATTGTTGTATATCATTTTCTTAGATTGATTTTGTAAACAAAAGTTGAAATAGATTTTCTAATTATATTATATCTAAATAAAATACATATTATAGCATGTGCTAAATTATCAACAAATATATCAAGTCGTTATTATTAATCTTTATTAAAAGTTTCTTTTGCGTTAAATTCATGGGCAGACTTGTGGTGTAACTGCAGTTTGGAGGGAAGTGGAAGCATTTCCCATTTCTTAGTTAACGAGTTTTCCTCTAAAATTACCATTCCAACGTATGGAACATGTCTAACAACGGAATGCATTTCTTCTTCCGTTCGAATTGGATACCCTAATAGCTGTCTAGTACACACTTCAGCTGAAAATCCATGTCCAATTAAAACAATATCCTTATCTGAAATAGTAATCAAAGCGATTCATGATCCAATCTCAAACAATCTTGCCAATAGTGAATGGATTAATATTAAGGTATTAGATTAGTACCTGTGCCTTTGACAATTCTAGAAACAAAGTTATGAGACCTAGAATAGTAATCCTCTAAAGATTCATCATATCGCATGTCTTTCTTTGGAATCGAAGGAACATAAGTTGTATCAATAAGGAATCCAGCTTCCAAAAGTTCTTCGTTTGACATCCAGTTTGGCATACCATTTAAATACCATTGAATCTATTTTTAAATCTTTTTTAATAATATTGGAACTTGTTGAAGCATTATTCAATTATATGTCATTCTTGTAATACCTGCGTCCATTCAAAAAGAGATGGCTCAATTTTTAGCTCCTTGGTAGTGTCCATAGCTTGAAAATTATTAAATGTTTCATTCAAGGTACAAGACAAAGAGTTTATCTAATTCATAAAGTTCATAGAATGAAAATGTTGTGGGAATGTACCTTTCAACATATTTGTGGCAGTTTGAGCACATCTTAAAGCAGGAGAAATGTAAATTTCGAAATCGTCTTGCAAAATGTTGGCAGCTTTTAACCCTTGACCCCGAAGTGTAGCCTGAAACAAACCAACTTCCGTTAGGGGTGAATCGTGAATAAAGGTTTGAGGAAAATTCTTTCTCGGTGGAAGGTTGACAGGTTGGTTGATGTTTTGTCTTGCATATTTTCCTAAGAGTGTAAAATTAATCTCAATTAGTAGTGTACGGCAAAGTAGGGGGAAACTAGAGCTGAAATGAATCATTTTCGCTTTCTCTTTTCACTTACCATTTTTATCAAAACATTTCTCTATCCACTCATCTTGAAATTTGTGATCAACTCTTTCACCGTGCCTAATAATTATTACTGTTCTATTTCGGATTTGATTTGAGCTCATTGTTTCGACTTATTATTTCGAATATTGTTATTCAATCTTTGTTTCAGGATTCGATGCAGTACCGACTGGACCTACAACGGTACAGATATGTTCATGTTCCTACGACATCTGTAATATTTATGTTGATATGAATCACGTTGATAAGTTTACTATAGTACACAGCAAAGCATAATATTCGGATTCATATGACCTTGAAATTCAGAAACATGGACAACACATTGACACTGCTTTCTGTCTATTGAATGATCCATTGCATTATTGTGAGCCAGTTTAACATAGAAACAAAATATGATTATGATACACCAAACATCAACTTTGTACTAGAACTATTATCATCACTTCTCCTCTTCCTTTGTTTAATATATATGGTATCAACTTTTATAATACCACGAAAAGATAACCAAATCATAATCAATCATACATCCACATAAATAAATATCCGTGTGATTATCGTTTATTCACAAAATAAAAGTATTTAATTTTACAATGAAAGAAAAGTACTGCATGTTTTGTTACTTTTAAAAGTCTTGGATTTGGGCAGGTACCTTCAAAATGATGACTATAAAAAGAGTAGAGCTTTTGAATCGATTGTTAGTCGTAGTCGGTAATTAATGCATCATTAAGTATAATTACCATTTAGAAATACTGACTGTAGACTTTCATTCCTCACATTATTGAATTAAAACTGACCATCTATGGTAGAAGAAAGGATAGATACATACATCTATATATTTTTGTGACATAATCGACCGGTAAATTGAGAAAACTATGGCTAATATTAAACTAAAATAAAACTATACACACTAAAAATCTTTGAGATATATTACTCTTATTTTTGTATTATTCATGTACAATTAAAATAAATGGGAATAATTTTAATGAGTTAATCACAGAATGATATCACTCACTAAAAGTTTTCACTTTCAGCTTTTGCAGGAACTAGTTAATACACTTGTTAAAAATGCTAGTTATGGGAGAACTGGGAAGCAGGGTTCGCATGGGTGGTTCCGCTA
>JAHZNK010000596.1:0-12346 GCA_027744615.1 Lepidocyrtus cf. nigrosetosus NNG-2020 | reverse complement strand
AAACTGGAATGTTTGGAAATGTTTGGTTTTACAATTTACTACGAGGATTCATTCCAATTTCTATAGGCACGCCCCCTCCTGAAATAAATCTCGATCCAGCTAACAATACTAATCCAATTGGAGAAGGAGACGCTTCTGTTGATCAAAGTATTGAAGACGCTGTAATGAGCATTGACGAAGAAGGTAACAACTCCTCTAACGGCGTATCGGACACAAACGGTAATCAAGTACTTCCTTTCGATACTGAGAAGGAAGGTCATGATGATAATAATGATCCACGTATGGCTTTAATTTATATAACAATCTAATTTTTACTAAAGTATCTGTCATTTGTCACGATTTGTTAAAAGATGCTGAGGTTTACTTTTTATTGATTATTAACAGCCCCTACTTACGAAGACGCTTTGACATTTTCTATGCTTGAGAAGACTTCTCCCTCCGACAAATAAACATTTACGAATAAAATGTTATGATTAGTAGATTCATAGAACAACGTCAAATGCCAAAATTCAATACTATACAAGAGTTGTTTGATGTTAATAAATTGATTGAATTGAATCAAAAAGAAAAGTAAAAGTTTGTATATGTATTTAATGTATAATGCTTTTGTGGACAATGCAATGTATTATAATGTATCTTTCTATCAATTTAATTTATCAATAGAGGTATTATAATACCTTTTGATTTACTTCTATTTACCTATACCTAGATTTATCATTTTTGGTATTTCGAATCTATTTCGTATTTTTCTGTAGCAGTTAGCTGATGGAAATGAAAGCTTGCAACAAAGCAGAGTTGCTAAGGATGAATAAAAATTTACATTTCAAATTCAGCTTGAGGAAAATAAGATGTCTGCAACAACAAGATGTACGTCTGAATTTCCAAGAGCTTCATATCTACCTTATTTGTAAAAATGAAAAAATGAAAAATCCTACTTATCCTAAAATAACTTGTATTTATTTTGTAACGGTGAAGGTAACTTTGTGCAAGAAGTAGAATTTTACATAATACAAGATTTAGAAGTTTAACAACGGAGGGACGAATCGCAGTTTATATAATTCCATTCCCAAAACCCTATCTGTATTATCAATGCCTCTACAAGTTGAATTTGATAAAGGGCAGGGTCCTTATATTGGAGGTGATGTGATAACTGGGAAAGTCATCTTGATCAATACTAACAAAGTTGACATTCAATTAAACCGAGGTACTTCAATTCAATTTTAAATGAATGCAATTAAATATATGAAGGATTAGTATCCGTAACCATAATCCAAATCATATTTCTTATATAGATCTCATCTTAAAATTTTTTGGCCAAGCTTGGGCTGAATGGAAGGAGATACGATTGACAGAGGATGACATAAACCAACAAATAAAGGACACTTATTTCAATGAATGTCTAACAGTACTCCAGTCAGGAGCTTCCGTCCCTCCAGGAAGAACAGAATTTCCTTTCAAATTCCAACTTCCTGACGGATTGCCTTCCACATTCCGTTCTAAGCATGGTGGAGTCCAATACGACGTTACTATTCCGTCATACGGTCGACCAACTATGTTGATGGACAATCCATCGTGGGATATTAATGTTCAGGGAGTGTACGACTTAAAATCCAACCCCGTCCATTACCTACCTTGCAAGCTCAACCTTAAGTCTGTTAGTTTTTGGGGATGTGGTACAATCAAAGCTAATTTGTCGACTGAAAAAAGAGGATATCTTCCGGGGGAAGTGGTTAATTTCCAGTTAAAGTTGGATAATAACACTAGACTAGAGCTTACAAAAGTTCAATTGCAGTTGATTCAGGCAAATACTGAATACATTTCTTATAACTTAAGATTATATAAATCATGAAGATAAGCATCAGTAACCATTTATCCAATTTGTACTTATATTTCAGACCACTATATATCCAACTCCATCTTTGTTTCAAGATTCAAGTTGGCAGGAAGACATACGGGAATTTTGTAAAACAAGATGCCTAGAAGTTGGACCCTGGAGTTCATTAAACCATGCAGGTTCCATCGTTATTCCCGAGGATCTCCCTCCAACTAACCTTGGATCTTGTAAAATTGTCCAGCCACGTTATTGCTTAGAAGTAAACTCCCATTTTAATATAGCTAAAAACATATCCTCAAATAACTAAAAGATTCTCTTCTCAAAGGTTTTAAAAACAGTTGATTTTTGCCATTTCAGTTGCGAGTTAAAACTGGAATCCTTCCCAATTCTTGCTTTTACTCTGCTCTCGAAGGCGCTATTCCAATTTCAATCGGAAGTCTGGAAAGAGCAGATATGACTCAACCTGATAATGCTCCTGTTACCCTTGAACCAACCATTTCCTCACCAGCAGAACCAACTGCTTTTATCGGTACATGTCAAAATGAAGCTAAAGGAGGAGGAGATGCTAATTCCCTGCTAATTGATAAGAATGGCAATAACACTCTCATCGAGAGTCAGGGCCCAGAGATAACTATGAAACCAAAATGTTTAATTGTTTCTCCTGATGACTGTCTCCAAAAATGATATATGGGTGAAAAACATGAGAGAAACTTCTTGCAATGAAATTAATATAGATCACATTTCTAATCTTCTGTATTTGTCAAAAATATATTTATTTATTAAATAGCTTTTTCCACCCAATGAATTAATTTGATTAATTTCAATATCAGTTATGTAAAGAATTTAATTTGGAAAATAAAATCAATGTTTTTCCTTTTGAAATGTTAGGTACAATTATCTATGTATATAATTATACCTATATATATGTGGTTATCATAGGACAGGGTTCATGGAGCCCAATATCGGAATCTTTGCTGTTAGTATAGTGGTAGTACCTTTATCATCATAAATGATCATTCTTCTACTATTAAATACGTAGCAGTTTTAAAGTCATCGAATTGCATAAACAGTTGGTTGGCGAGTTGCTAAGGTTGAAAAAACCATTCTTGTTTTATCATCAATATTTTCACATATTTTAACCGACAACGTTTTCAAAAAATGAAAGCCAAAAATTGAAATGTAAAAGTTTGCTGGAAAGGAGTGGTAGGGATATAAGTTACGAAATAATTTCCAGTAAACGTTATTCGCTATTCCTCTTGGCATATTAAATTGCAATAAATTATCTTAAATGTTTTTAATACTAAGAATACTCCAAAAATATTAGTTAACATAATGCGAGTCAAAATTGAACTTGACAAAGGACAAGGTCCATACAGAGGTGGCGAATTGATAACTGGGAAAGTTGTTCTAAAAGATAATTCGAGGGAGAAGGAGGTGGAAGCATTTCCAAATGAAGATCTCATCATTACATTCCAAGGAAAAGCTTGGGCTCACCTGAAGGAAATTGGGGTGTCTCAAGACTATTTCCAAATCATACAACATCACCAGCCGGTCATAGAAGAATATTTCAATGAAAGTTTGAAACTATCCATTTCCTCGCCAAACAACTCACAATCATGGACTTCAAATACTACATTACATCAGACTATCTTTCAAAGTACAATGGAACTTCCCTTTAGCTTTCAACTTCCACATAATTTACCCTCTTCATTCCACTCAAAACATGGAGGAGTCATCTACTCTGCTCACGTCAACGTCCCCTCCTCTACCAAAGAGTCCCAGTCGGGATCAACTGAAGAAGTGCACGTGAATATCATTGTGCAGGGCTCCCACAATTTAAATTTGTTTAAAATCAACAAACAACCAGGCTACCTCATCCGATCCGAAATGCCTTGGTTAGGATTTGGATTTGGAGTCAAAGCTATTTTGTGGACTGATAAAAGAGGCTACTCTCCTGGGGAAGAGCTCAATTTCAAGTTAGAAGTTGAAAATCAAACAAGGCTTCACCTTCAAAAGATAAGAATAAACTTGATCCAGATCACTACGTATTTAATTCGGGATGTGACCCGTCGAAAAATAGAGAAATGTGAGGAATACAAGTGTCCGGATTTAAAATCCTGGCAGTCATTGCATCATTTAGGAAAGATCATTATCCCTACAAATCTCCCTCCCACAAAGCTTGGAGGTTGCAAAATTGTTCAACCTCATTATTATTTGGAAGTAGGTTACGTTTCTTTATATTATTGCTATCAGACTTTGTAATTTCAAAATAATATATTATACTAATTTAAACCCCTTTTGTTTTTATTAGCTGTGTATTAAAACTGGGGCACTGTGCGATATCTGCTTATACTTTGTGCTGAAGGATGTTCTTCCCATTTCTATTGGAACGCCTGATGAAACAAAACTTTTTCCAAACCATCTTCTGCCTATCCGTAAACCCCCTCTTCCCTCATCTTCAGGGTCCACAAAAATTGACACTTGTCTGACTGAAGGAAAAGGTGTTAATAATAATGCTGGAATCGTCACTATTTCTCACGTTAATCAAGGCTACCCTGTTGTACTTGAAGCTCTTCATGAGAACGAGATTCCAGGATCTCCGAAACTACCTTCCAATGTATTTGATGCGGATGAAGTTACGAATTCTTTCGGCTCTGAAGATTCATCATTGGATACAAATCATAATAGTGATCATTTTAATATAGTGTGACAGCAATAAAATTTTCTCATTAAGCAATTACTGTAATATTTGAGAACAAATATAAATGCAGTCAGGATTAAATAGACTAATCATCGTGATAATATTACCCACCCCACTCGTACGTTCCGTTATTTTCATTTTCTTAGCTTGTAATGATAAAAAACGAACATATCTTGACCAATTCAGTTTTGTAGCACCTCCAAATAGATCGATGAAACTTGATCATAAATTCTTAATTTCATTGCATCACGCACTACTTGGGGATTTGGTATAAAGCAAGAGTGAAAAATGCCCATGTAGTACACAAATACCTAGTAATTTATCATGTTATGTTATATGGAACGAACTTTTCTATTAAACTAGCAGCACAATAGCTACTTTCTCTAGAACAGATCGATTGTTGATTAATGAAAAATTAATTTACACATTATATACCATCATGCTAACTTTTTTTGTATTGGAGTCGGTTTCTGTTTCTATCTCATTTTGAATACTTCATTATTTTCATTTCTTGCCGTTTAGAACAAAAATTATTGCAACCACTTTTGTAGCGAAATCATGTCATTTCATTTCCATATTATAATCATGTTGGAAGAAGAGTTTTTTGGACTGACTGTGAGTTGCTAAGGTTGAATAAGTTGAAAGTTGAAAGATTTGGGGTAGTGGAACATCCACATTCATGATTTTCTAATTATTTTTTACAACAACGTAGAATAATTAGACTGAAAAGTTACAATATACTTTTAAAATAGAATTGAGCCTCACAGCCTACTGCCTACATTTTTTTGCGATAATGCCAATCAAAATTGAACTTGACAAGGGACAAGGCCCTTACAATGGAAGTGATATAATAACTGGAAAGGTTGTTGTGATAAATAATTCGGGAAAGACCAGACAATTAAATCAGGGTAGGATGGAAGAATATTTAGTTAATTGAAGCAAACATACAAAAGGAACGTTATGCTTAAAAGATTGATTTTTATGCCAATTTTAGATCTGTCAATCACTTTTCTTGGCAAAGCGTGGACTCAATGGAAGGAAAGTCGAAATAATCGAGACGACGTTCGTCAATGCCTAGTATCCAAAAGGGAGGAAGAAATTTATTTTAACCAGAGCGTCCCCCTCCTTCAATCAGGCTCCTTCATTGCAACCAGAGCAATTCTCCCAGGTGTCACGGAGTACCCTTTTATGTACCAACTCCCTCCAAATCTACCATCTTCTATTCACACAAAACATGGAGGAGTCTTCTACACAGTTCATGTTCTTTATAAAAGACCCTGGAAATGGGATAAGTTGGTTCAAGTAAACATCTCGGTGCGGGGTTGCTATTATCTTATGAATTATCCCAATACCAGTCAACCAGGTTACTTCACTCTGGCAAAGAAAATTTGGCGCGGAATGGGAGAAATCAAAGCAAGTATACTCATTAATCGAAGAGGATTTCTTCCAGGGGAACAGCTCCATTTCAAGTTGGAGCTGCAAAATGGTACTTGGCTGCAGCTTCAGAGAATCCGGGTTTATCTTGTTCAGTTAATAACATATTTTGCTCACACATCAATTCGTCATGAAGTGCGAAAGTGCGCAAAGTTAAAGTGTCCCTTGGTAAAGGGCAACCAATCAATGAATTATCCAGGTTGCATTATTATTCCGGAAAATCTCGCTCCAACTAATCTTGGAAACTGCAGGCTTGTTCAACCACGATATTGTTTGCTGGTATACTTATATATAGCTGCTTTCAAATTGTTGTCATAATTTTGTTTAGACAGTTTTTGTTTAGGTATTCATTAAGGCACGTCTTGAATTTATTCCCAGATCAAAATTCAGGCAGCGTTAGTTGGAAAAATATTATTTTACTCTGCTTTGGAAGGTCGGGTTCCTATTGTCATTGGCACACCGGAAATGCCTTCATCTCGATCTATTTCTTTCCAAAGACCCATTTCCACTTTCTCTTCAAATCCCACTAGAATGGTGACTTCACAGGAAAACGAAGACGGAGGAAACGCTCTTAACAATAATGAGGAAATTATTACTTTATCAACAGCACTCCCTAGTTATGAAGCTGCTGAGCAAACTCATAATTTGATGATGGATGAATTCAGCAATGCCCCATCTTCATCAAATGGGCACTTGTCAACGAATAATAATAATAACCAGATTACTCAACTACTTAGTATTTGTCCTCCAATCAATACCTGGGATAATTGCGACAATGACTTGCGTAAGATGTCAACTTTCTTAAATTTCTTTTGATAGCTGATAAATTAACAAACAAACCTAACAATTCTTTGTATGTTTTGATTATAGCCCCGACATATGAGGACGTCATAGCGCTTTCACCAGTACTGGAGAAAGCACATTGCAAGTATAAACTTGCTACTGCCTGAAAACAAATAATGGCAACTACAGAATTTTTTGCTCCTCTTTAATTACTGCTAAAAAATAATAAAACGAAATTTTACCTATACCTATATTTCTCTACACTGTAAATTGCTTCATGAATTCGCATTAATGCTGAGATTATTGTCTTTGTTGTTCCTTAACAATTCATTAGTTTTTAGATAAAATTATATTTTGCATCAGGTAATACGAATTGCATACAAAAGAATTTTAGGTTTGGGTTTCAACTCATGATTACACTCCATGATACACTACTGGTAAGTACAAGAAAGAGCAATGTAGTAGAAACAAGTGGTTTAATTTTGGCAATTAACTGTCGTTGCATTGCATCATAGATTCAAATAATCTGACAATAATATATTCGGTTTTGCGCTAACCTAAAAACATGAAGCACTTCTTGGTGGGGGCATTAGTTATAGTTAAGGATGGAGTCTATAAATATCTCAAGAGACGTAAAGTAACTGATCATAACTCTAAATATGTACAAAATCAATCAAAATTGCATTCATTTTGATTTTTGTATACAAATCTTTTTTAAAACGCAGTTTTAGAACACTAATTCCCCTATCCATGTCCAAGTTGATGAACTATCAACTTGTCCCAAGCGTAGTATTAATGAATTTGTTCGTTTTGTGATGTAGAATTACATGACATGCCTATTAAACAAACTTGAATAAAGCATAATGAATGCTTCTTGCCAAAACCAGTTAAGTACATAATATACAAAGCGTTTAACTTTAAAAACTTATCTATGTATTATAAGAAACAAAATTGTTGGTACTTAGGCGTAACAGCAACAGTTTAAAAACTTAGGGCTATAGTAGGTTTAGTTTCGAAACGATGTCAATTTTGTATTTTACAGAGAAGACTCGGAGAAGGGAGTTGCATGTTTTTTATTTCCACTACCTCCACCTCCCCCACTTCCTTCTTTCCCATTCTTTTTTTCCTCGTTTGGATCTTGCCCGAAACTTTGAGATTTTTTATATGACGTTTCAGTTTTGTGCTTCTGAATTTTAATTCTCACCGATAAAGGTTGTCTTTGAGCTAAAAGCTCTGCAACCGCTGCAGCTGGAGAGAATGGCTTCCTTTTCCCCAGATCACTTCCTCCTCCTGCTGCGCCGACTTCACTTGTAGCGGAATAAGCTCCTCCTCCTCTTACAGCTCCCTCATCATCCTCATCAATCTCTTGCGTCAAAATCTCTTCTACAGTCCTCATTGAACCTTCGTTAGTCTCATGAAGTAATTTTAACGACTTAGACGAGCGTTGGGGTGGATGAGGAGCTTGGCTTTCAGGAGAACCTGCACCAGTTCCTCTACTTTGCCCCCATCCAGTGGGTGATGTTTGTTTATGATAGGATGACTGCATAGTGGACGTTGCTGAGGCTGGAGGTGCTGATGGAACAATATTTGCGTAGTCATGCGCAGCCTTTCGTAAACTTGCAGCAGAAAGTGGTTGCTCCACTTCATGGTGTTGCTGTCTGGAAGAATCTGCACCGGTTGAACTTGTAGGGGTGGTTGTTTTTGTGTTAGGTTGAATTTGATGCATTTTTTGCTGGCTGTGCACAATCTGATTTGAAGAAGAAACTAATATAGGACTGGATATTTCAATAGAACGTAATTCATCTTTAGCCTTGATCTTGAAAGTAGGTGGAGAGTCACTCGGTTCACTGGCAGATGCTGAGGTGGATGGAGTGTGTTGCCCCGGATAAGATTGCCCATGCACTGTTCTCATGCTTGTTGGAGTTGGTGTTTCTGCAGGGCTAAATGGATGGGAGGGTGGCTCAGGAGTATGCATTTTCGTGTGATGCTGATTTTGGTTGGGATATGGAGATGACGAAGATTGCTGACGTTGGTATTGTTGCTGATATTGATAATAATCATAGGATGTTGGTAGTGGAAGCCCATAATTTGACATGGATGGGTCTGGTTGTGATGGTTGATATTGAGGGTTAAGCTGAGCTTGAGAAGAAGTTGGCGAAGGACTAGTTGGAGTGTTCACTGGTGTTGCGTAAGCATTAGTTTGGGAAGATGCTGCGGCCTTTCCAGCCAATTTGTTCTCTCCTTGCTTGGACTTTCCCCCACCACCAGAAGATTTTGAGGAAAATCTGTCAAATAAAGTGGAAGTCATCAATTGCTTCCCAGTTGGAGAACTTTGGGGCGGCTTGGATTGAGGTTGTGGTGGAGCTGATATTGGTAGTGGTGGAGGAGGCAGCATTTCGTCTGTAGAGCTAGCAGAACTAAAACTATATCGAGGCTCAGATTTGCCATGTCGGGAAGCTCCCACGTCTTCTTTATCATAAGCTTGAGGATATTGTTCATCATGTTTAGCTGCTACGTTTGATAAAATGGAGGAAAGCGCTTTTTGAGAAAGTTCTTTTTGTGCTTGTCGATGGGCCGGTTGAACAGTTGCTTTATTTGTGTCAAATATTTCATCAGTTTCCATATTTGGCGGTGGAACTGGTGGAGAAGGAGGTCGAATATGAGTGGGAGACGACTGTTGAGATGCTGATTGTTCTTTTGAGCCTGATCGATCAAGTAAAGGTTTCCTTCTTCCGTATGGACTGTGTTCTAATTCCAGCTCATCCGGTCTTTCTCCAACAGTCATGCCTCCTATATCTTTATCCACATCATCTGAAAACCTCCTTCGAAAGCTTCCTGTCCTGTCCAACATTTGAAACTTTTCTTTGAACAAAGAAGAGATCCTGTTGATCGGGGTAAGTACGAGGCGCGAGGCAGAATCTAAAGCTGATTCCCTTCCGGAACCGGAATGGTCAGCGTGATGACGATTGGCTTCAGCAGCAGTCAATGTTGTCGCAGATGATGGACTGTGCTGACGTGAAGCCTTCATCGCTGATGGAGATGGTGATGAGGGCGATGATTGAAGATTCTCCCCCGCGGCTGATTGTCATGCTTTCTTCACCCCCATATTGTGGGGATTCGCGATGGTGGAGAGCCTGTATTGACTTTCTCGGTATTGGTGTCGTCTTTTAAATTGGCAGCACGCTTCAACCAGAAAGAATATTCCAGCAATGTGAAGTAAGACTGAACCAGCCACTGCCAAACCAAATGCCCAAGATAGACGATTCCATTGCCATTCGTAAGCCCAATACCTGGATTTGGAAAGACCTCCGAATGAAATGACTGAGATTATTCCAAGAATTCCTATATAAGATATTTCAAATAAATAAAAATAATTGCAAGTTAAAATTATATAATAAACTACATCAGAACTAAATTGTATTTAGTTATTTACCGGCTGTATGTAAAAGCATTCCAATAACGATTAAATATGGCACTTTTCCATCTCTGTGCCCACGACTGTACCTTACTAGAAACGTGATAATGACGAAGAAAAGAATCATGCACAACAGGAAAGTGATTGAGAACATGATTTGGACTGGGACGATGAAAGCTGTAGCAGAAGTAAAAACGCCATGTTAAAATACAATGAATGTTCAATTGCAAAAACTCATGGAAATCAAGTATATGGCTTGCTTACATGGAATAATGTAGTCCTTTATGCTCGAAAAAGAAGACAATATTGGGTAGTAGATCCACCTGCATCCTTCATACCTGAAAAGATCAATTAAAATTGTCCATTAGCAGTCTAAAATGATACATTTCTATTTATTATTTATTTTTCCGTTACCCAAATGTCCAAGCAGTGTCATAATAAGGATTCTTAACATTTGTGTAGCAGGTCATCCATAGCCCCATGCTCACAAAAGTATTATCTGGTGGAGTTTTGGCTGGATTCACTGCCAACCAATTTGGAGAAACATAGGACACAAATATAAGCGCAAATGCCAGAAGAAATATAAGGCTTCCGATATACGATGCAAATGGCTTCGTCCAACCCCAACAAGTTCCAAGAAAGGACGACGTTGTTGAGTCGTCGTCGTTCATCTTGAAACTTTCTTCACAAAAGTTTCAGTTGACTTTGAAAACAATTACTTTTTATCTCTGAACTCTCAACCTTAATTTTAATTAAGGTGACCTAGACCTTAACTGAATCTAATTCAATAAATTGTCAGCGCTTATTAAAATCCCATAGATAAACACAGCAAAAACGCAATAAACTGTGGTAGTCAACTTCAACTTTACGATAATCTCACATTGCCCCAAAAATATTCCATTGCTTTTCTTAGGCACTTCTACAAGAAATGATCAGAAAAGTGATTTATTCCACAATTAGGTCTCAATGCATGTACAAAAACTAATAAATTCAGGTGGTATGCTCCTCCGTATCTATTTTTTTCTAATCGTTCCAACGTAGTAACGAAACAGAATAATTTTACTTCTTCAATTACCAAATGTACATTTTCTTTTCTTATCTCATCACCTCACTTACATTATTCACCTGCTCCTCCTTCTCCTTCCCTATTGTTAATTTTAATTGTCTCCTATTCTTAACTCTTAACTGAAATAAAATGTGTGAAATATGACACAATCATTTCACCGCATTGACTATTAACTGCCACTTCTCCAACAACAACACAACACTAAATACGACCACACCGTCATCACTATCCAACCAACTCGCTTCTTAACAAAGCAACTACCAAATGCTTACTCAACATCAGTTAAATTACAGTTCTGTTAATGATCATCATCGCCATTGCCAATCTCAACAACAGCGCAGCAGCGTAACGTTCCAAGCTTTTGAATACTTCTCCTCTAGAAAACACAACCATTAAGTTTCATGTACAACTGTGCAATAATATATGTGCTTATAGAATATTATTGTACAAAATAGAATTGAAAGCTCAAGAAATCATGAAAGCTTAAAATGGAGTTTTAAGTAACCTAAGTTAGTTTTTGGAAAGAATAATACGGGATCAGCTATTAGCAAGCACTCCTAAATTTACAGAACATTAAAACTATCATCTATAGTTATTCAATAAAGTCTCATTCTTTAGGTAAATATGGAACGATTCAAAGTTTTAACCTGTCAATCCAGTATATGCAACTGGATACATTCCAAGGATAAAAGGGATTTGCAGGATTATCAAATTAATCCAATAATTTTGAAAGTATTCGTAGAAATGAATGCGGAATAAAATAGAATCTAAAGTAAATTGCAGAGAACAATAATGTATTTTCTATTTTAAATAGATTTTTTATGATGATATATAACAAGATTAAATTCATAAAGTAATTCTAGTAGTAGGTACATTCCTTCATTTACCTACTTCCATGTTTTGATACATCTTTTAAAATCTGTGTTAAACAAGCAATGCCAATGATGATTAGGATGATTATGCGGATGGTAATAAATGTTGTGAATTATTTGCATGAATAACTTATTTAGAACCACTCTGTTTCCCTACTGCCATATACTGGATTGACAGGTTAAAACTTTGAATCGTTCCATATTTACCTAAAGAATGAGACTTTATTGAATAACTATAGAT